>JMFS01045013.1:0-40917 GCA_000699545.1 Podiceps cristatus | reverse complement strand
GGTGCCTGGCGCTGCAGGTGAGTGCGCTGCCTCGGCGGCCGCGCCGCGCTCCGAAGCCTCCCAGCTACCCTCGACCGCAGGGCGGCTCGGAAAAGGGGCTGCTCCCCGGAAGGCCGGCCTCAATGACCTCCCCGGCCCCGGCCTGATTTATACAAGGAGCGTGGCATAGACCGGCGTTGCTCTTTCAACTTCGGCATTAACTTTTTAGCAAGTTTGGTTACACGGAGTCTTTAAGGAGAAACATTCTTTTTTCGCCAGTGTGACATCGTATATATTTAAGGGATGGACTGAAAGCCACCCTGCTAAAATTGCAGAAGACGACAATTTAACAAACCTAAGTGTATAACGCTGCTTTTTCTATTGCATATGCAGTCAGTCAGCTACATACCAGTTACGCACTGTTGTGTGTTTTTTTCCAAAGTAAGAAAGAACTTTGGGATTCTTACGTGCACAAGCACATGCAGTGACTCGGTCATAAATGCTGGAGAACTTTGCCTCCAAAACATTAGAAGTGTGTTTGCTTTAAAGTGTGGTCGTGAGAGTTCAGAGTTGGAGCCAGTTCTGCAAACGGGCTGATGAACAGTCGCTGGCTCCCGTGCAGAGCCCCGTTAATTTGGGGGCTCCTTCCTGTTTCTGCTGTATTGGCTCAAGTGAAGCACATACACGTGTAACGGCAGTTAAATTACTCTGTCGCAAAATGGCATAGAACAGGCAAAGCGCCGACACGCTGAGTTCGCTGGTTGTTCTGGCAGATCTGATGGGGTTGGATTTAATACTAAAACAACACACACCGAACTCTGCTCAGGGCGTGACACTCCCATTTGGCATTGGCTGTCCATCTGCACAACGTCCAGCACGGCAGGTGAAAGCCATGGTTACTGTTTTCATTTGAAAAGTGAAGGAAAGTCAGAAGCAAACACAAAGTGACCAGTCAAAGGCCCTGGAAAGAACCAGAAGGACAAAGATTAGAGGTCCAGAACACCACCAGCTGCTCTCTGTTCACTTCTACTGAACACAAAAGCCATAATTGGAACTATTTTTTTCAGAATACTACTTGCCTTTTGAGGACAGACTAAAGTAGTGAATTAAAGCTATACAGAAACTTGTGCAATAACCTTATTTTTCCACTTTAATGAGTACTTTTAAAATTAAATTTATAGATACATATTTAAAAACTACTTTCCAGAGATTGTTTCCTTGTTTCTCTATTTCACCAAGGTAAGTAGCTTATTAGCTCTTGATCAACTATATGTCATTAAAAAACCAAAACCCAAACAAAAAACAATCCAGCCATTTTCAGTCTTAATTGAAATGTCAGATGCTTTAAAACTCATTAATTTCTCCCTGCTTTCTGCTCCTGCTCATTACAGGTAGGACTGCGGAAAAGCCATGCTAACCATGAGAAAGAGGGGACCTGTTTTATAGAGAGTAAGAGACAGTTAATGCAGAACCAATCCCAGACCAAGTGCCTTCACAGTGTGCTAGAGGAAGTGGAACTCATCCGGAACTCCAGGGATGGGCAAATTGAAGAAGCAATTAGGTTCAACCAAGAGTTGGAAAGAGAGCTGAAGAGCTCTCAGGAAGCTCTGGTCAACCTGGAAGACTGCAACCGTAACCTGAAGAGGGAACAAGCAGAAATGAGGAAGAAGGTTGAAGAGGCGAGACATGCCGTCCTTAACAGCCTCAGCAAAGTGAAGGAGCTAGAAGTGAAAGCTAACGAAGTGCCACATCTGCAAATACACATTCAGCAGCTAGAATCAGAACTGCAGCACTATAGGTAAGTTTGAGCCTGTCAGAAAAATGCCTGTAAAATCACAGTATTGGAACACAAGTTAGCTTGGAAATCACTGGTTGTAGCTTATATTAAGTGTCTCCAAATACATCTTCTAAAATATAGCCAGAGGGAAATTAGAAGCTGCTTATCATTTTTTTTTGGTTTGGATCTGTAACAGAACTGGGCCCATTCAGTGGCAGGTAGGTTGAAATAAGGATGCTGATCTACAGAGCTGAAATTATTCCTCAGACACGCAGCAAGAGGACTCATCGTAGTAATACTTCAAGAAAGCCTTAAAAGAAATCACTGACAGTCCTTCACAATCCATTGCCAACACACTTATTTTTTCACCTGAACTAGCTAATATCAATTCAGAGATTTCTTGCTAGTTAAGTCACATGTACAAAGCCAGCTGTAATCAGGTGGCTGACACTCCATTTCTTATGAAAGCTGTTCAGCTTGTCATAGGAATTGGAGAAAAACACCCAAGGCCAACTTGTGGCCAGCAGTTTTAAACTCTGCTGTGACTTTATCGCTTCATCACTGACAGAATATGTCATATTCCAGGAGAGAAAGTTTCCTAAAACCACACAATAATATAGTGGGAGTCTCAAACAACAACAAAAAATTGTGTTATCCAAACTAAACTCCACTTTTCTAATAGCATAAATAAACACGTTTCCAAAACTCAGGAAGCTGGTCGCAAATTTAATAGTTCACTGCTTTTGTTGCTTTTTATTTTAGACAAAACTTGGACTCACTGATGGTTATTAAGTGCTAGGCAGTTCTGCCCAAGTTTCAAAATAACCTATGGAATAAATTGCTTTCATTTTTACTGATCCAAAGTAAAGCTAATATTTAATATTTTTTCCTATCTGTACTAAAACTATAGTACATTGTCTATTCCGAACTCCTTGTCTCTTCCTAAACTTATACTTCCTCTGTTTGCTTATAAGAAGAATTTGTAGTGAGTTATTTGTAGCATCATTGCTATTGTACTGCTTTATGAAGTGAGGAAATTCTAAAAATAATCATTTTATCCGGTGTCTTTCTGTAAGCGTTGTGTATGTTAATACCTGTATGGTTGCAGAAGATAAAAGCATTTATTTAAACATCTATAGGATTTTAAAAACATTGTGAGGTCACAATGTCCAAGATGATTGTCATTTACAGGGCTATCCAGGTGAATGATACAACTCTTAGTGCTGAGAGAGATCATGCTACTTGTCTAGTCTATCAAGTTTTCCCTGGCATGAGTGCCAAAGACTTAAGATGAGTTCTTGTCCTGCGGAATTGCTTTTTCAAAGTATGATGAAACATTAAAAACTGCCTTTAAACAGGGAGATATGAACGAGATAAAGACAACAAGAAATGTCGACTGGGCCTTGCAGAGCAGGAACTTTTACGGGTTACATCAAAACAAATAGTGTGAGGTTTTTAAAAATGTAAATTATATGTTCCTTGTAAGATAATCTTCATCTGTGAGCTAATTTAAAATTGCACGCTAATATAAAGTGGGTGTGAAGCTCAGGAACGGTACTAGACTGACCATTTGGAAACTACACCCCTTTGTTAGCCACACACACAGTTAGTGCAGGACCTGGCCAGCTGCCACAGGCAAGACCCTTTAATGGGTCTTGATCCTATGTTAAGCCATACAGCACTGTCCATGTAATGCAGCTCTTGGCTTTAACAGCTTAACAACCGAGCCGCTTAATGATGATGATCACTGGCACGCCTGCGGTCATATCCCACAGTTCCACAGTCTACAGAATACCGTAATTCCACATATTCCACAGTGTGGCACAGAGATGCCCAAACAGGCAGTAAAAAACAGGGAAGTTAAGCAGCAGAGCTCTGTGTTTCTGTGATGAAAGAGCTTAATGCTAGCATGGCCATCTTTACCCTACGCAGCCATTGGCATCATAGCTCGTCCCACTCACTTTACTTGCTTACACTTGTGCTACAGATGGCACAGGTCCAAAACCCACGGGCGTAGCTTGGGTAAGGTGCTAGGAAATGCATGTCGAGGGGAAGCTGATGAGTTGGCCTGAGCATAGAGATAGACAGCTGCCGTATCCCGCAGACTGTCAGTTGGCAAGCCTATTACTTGTAATGTTATTTAAGTCAGGGTGTATTTAAGTTAGTACTCCAGTGAGCAGTTTTCTCCATTTCCAAGTGCCACAAAAAGTTTGTGAGCATGTAAGCAGGATCTAAGTTTGGCAAGAGGTAATGCTGCAAGGTAGCAGCAGAGGAAAATTGGTGGGGATTTGAGTATACTGCAGAAAGCAGGTAAGATTGCAGATATGACTCCCAAGAAGTCACCTTAACTGACTTGGTGTGCCACTATTTTACTCCAGCCAAAGTCTGATTTCTTCCAGAGGGGATCATATTCAAGAATGAGACCAGTACATGCTGCTCCTATTTATACTTTCATATTTATAAAGAAAATTATTTCTTCTTTTAGGTTCAGATTTTCAAAGCTCTTCCAGCATCTAAATCCCAATACTAGACCTTCATTTTACACCAGCTTGCTATCATTTAGACCTGGAATTACAACAATGACCTTAAATTATAATCCCTAACTCAGGAAACAGCATAGTTTCCATCTATTCAGGAAAGTGTTTAAGTACCTGCAAGTGATTAAATGTTTTCCTAAATTGAGGTACCTAATTACAATTACTATTTCTGCCTGCAAATTTAATGCAAAATGTTGCTATCAGCATCTCTGGTAAATGTTTGCTAACTGACACTTGTATGACTTAAACTTTTTGCAAGTACAGCTTCTTGTATCAGGGTTTGAAACGTGGCGCTCACGTTATTAGGTTCCTAAGACAACCTAGTTGACCAAATAGCTTATAGATACTTCTTGTCTTAAGCTGCACACCTTCAGGGGACCTTTTGTCCCCTTTCTCTATTAGAAATTTGTACAGCCTTTTATTTTTTAATCCCTGGCAATTTAATGAATCAGCTCAGATACTCTAAAGGTAAACTTCAAGAAACTCCTTACTGAAAAGCACGAGTCAAATTCATTTCAGAGGAAAAAGATGTCACAAGAAATTATATGTTTATCATTGGTATTACATCAAAAACACATAATTCACAATGTCAGTATACAGAAGAGTTTAGGAAGTTATGCAAGTCCCATTTTCTATGCAGTGCTGCCCAGGAAGTTATTCTCATTTTGTACTGGCACACTTGATTTCATTTTTCCAGGTACAGGACTTTTTATTTGTTATTACTGAAGCTCAAATTTTCAGTTTTTGGACAACTGGTCCAGTTTCTTAGGATGAGATTGGGACTAGCCTCCAGATCGTTGTCATTCCCTCCCAGCTTGGTGTCTACTGCACATTTGTAATTTCTCATTCAAAAGCTGGAAGCCTAAATGAGCACACTGGCTAGGTCCCAGGACAGATTCTGGTGGCCTCCACTTGATATACTCTATCTGAGAGCGTATCATCAACAGCTATTCCCTAAATTCATTTTTTTTCAGTAAGTTTTGCTCTAGCTCAAGGTGATACCATCGTGTATTCTAATATAGTCCTATGATTTATAAGTACTGTTCATAAGAATGCCACATATAAAAATGTTACTACAATAAAAATGTCACATCTACTGTTTCTCTTTATCCATTCAGCCATTTTCCCTGTCAGAGAAGGAAATTAGATTGATTTGACGCGTATTGTTCTTACTAAATATACATTAGCTCTGTTTTCTATACTACTTTGTTGGTGGCTTAGAAATTGATTACTTAATAAAGTTTACAGATTTTTTTCTCTTTAATTGTATTGGAGGGAGTAACAAAATTTAACAACCTTTTTTGATCCCAGTGTAGCAAATAAAAAGAAAGGTCACTTAGAATTGAAATAGACTTCATAATGGAGATGTTCACAGAGTTTTTATGTTGCTGTGCTAGCCAGCAGCACAGTAATTACATAGGTCAGTGAAAGAGGTCATAAAATACCAAAACTGCTTCCCATACGCATGGTCTGTCTCCCAAATTACTTAATTATCCATCAGCATTTATGTGTTAATGAGTAGGAATCCTTTTCACATGGAATGCAGAGAGGCTTATTTCATCCCCTCGTGTTCTAAGTATGAAGATGGAGGCCTCTAGCTTAATCCCCTCCATTTATTTCTTTCATAAAGTCACCAGTGTTAATTTTTCTAAAAAGTTATGCTTTAGGTTATCCTATATTAGAAGTAGTTCAATTTTTCTTTTCTTTTAGGAGACTGTGTCCAGATCTTTTTGGTAATTTCTCAGGCTATAATTTACTCTAAGATCTAACAGGATGGACCAAGCAAATCCAAATCAATCATCCAAGAACAGGAGAGGAATATGGAAGTATTCCCAGCTGATAGAGAGTTGGCTCTGTTAGGTGAAGAAAGAAAAGCCCTAGGAAGGAAACACTAATCCACAAAAGGAGGTGTATGCAGTAGGTTATTTCCAATCTGAATGATAATGCAGATTTTTTATTTCGGCATTCTAGAATTGTTCTTCTGTTTAAAAATATAGACCTTAAATAAAGCAAATCTGGACAACTTTCTGCTCGACTAGTGTCATCAATGTCAACTACTGGCTGGTTATAAGGTGAAGTGCATCTTGGCAATTTATTTCAGATGGCACAAAGTGTGAGGGTGTGTGCTGGACTACTAGACCAAATAGACCTGAGATGATCAGTCCATCCTTGCGCAAGCCTCCGACAGGCAGGGAGCGGTGACTGATGGCAGTCAGTAAGAACGATGGCAGTCAGGGAGCTGAGCTCATGGAGGGTAAAATAAAACATTACTTTGCAGCGCCTCATCTGCAAAAGCACTTAAGCAGATTGTTCTAGATGAACTGATGTCTATTTTCAAATTCTGCTTTTACCTAATATTTTCTTCTACTTAAGACTGTAAGAAGTTATATGTTATGTAGAGGTCTGACCAAAACCCCAGAACTTTAAGTTTTTCAAGAAGTTAACGGTAGCAGGTGATTATGTTCCCATCAGGTGAAGCTTAGACTACTTGTGTGTCTCCAGTCATAGAAGAATCATAAGCTAAACAAGCAAAGCAGATTACTGCTCAATCAAACACTGTAAAGGAATGTTTTGATTTCACAAAAAGGGATAACAGAAGTTATCATTATGTATGGTAGAGAGAACTGTACAGAGAAACTTAAATACATTAACTTGGCATTGAAGAAAACGTATGGCACCTCTTTCTGTGGAAGGGCTAGTTTTACTTCAAACGCAAGAAGTGCCTATCATTTTTTTTAATGTTACTACTCACTTCCCATAATAATAGCAAAACCTTTACTTCAGATCTGTTCAAATGAACGCAAGCGCATTTATGCACAAGGAAGCTTGTACTTAGGTGCTAATTCTGACGTTGGAAATGTAGCCAGTTCTCTAGCCTTTCTCAGTGCTGGGCTCTTAGTTACACAGCGTTTATTCTTGGGAGGCTTTCCCTGGTTTCTCACTAAATCCTCCTTTTCATCTGGCTTGCCATGTTTGCTGTGTTGGGAGTAAATCACCATGAGTACAATAGTGCCACACACAGGGACGCTACCCGTTGACTGGGGTGCACGTGCTTTCGCCATGTCCCAGGCTCCCTCCCATAGCTCTGAACAGGCACCATTGGTTGAACCCGCTGTAGCTCTCCCTTAGCAGGGGATGGAGAGATTAAAGCCTACCACAAGCCCTGCCGTAGTCAGCAGCAACAAAAAAAAGATAGTTCAAGGCAAAGGAGTTAATTTTCTGATCTCATTCACAGTATCTAACACATGTAGCTGCCTCTTAAAGCTGTCTCCTGCCCTTCTGTGTGTAATTAGAATCATGCTAACCCCTCTGGGGTTATTTTCTCCCCAGAGGGTGTGTGGTTAGCTTTTATGCAGCTCCTCTCCCTTGAATCAGTGCCTGGAAATTCAGCCAGCAGCTTGGTGGACCCCACAGTGACAACCATGCACCTCCCTCCTTCGTCTGGCTGCCCTGACAAGCTGCATCACACCTCTCTGGCTTTATAGTCTTTCCCCAAGAAAACAGACACCTTTTACTGCCCAAACTTTCTAGGTGATGCAACATATTATCTAGTCTTATACCAGCAAAAATCAAAGATAAATTTCATACACAGAGATAACTTTAAAGAAAAAACCTCTTCCCCCCACTCCTTTCAAATTGTTTCGTAAGACTGGACTCTCTATCAGAGGCTACGCCACTCTGAAAACACACCTCCCAGAACAGAGCCTCTTTCCCACTGTCATTGCAAGAACCAAAGTCAAACAGAAATGATCCTAGCTCATAAATAGCCCTTAGCTGCAGTCCTCTGAATTCCTTGGGTGAGCTCCTGTACAGCACCACTGTACAGATATTTACAGTGGGTGAGCTCCTGTACAGCACCGCTGTATATCAGATATTTGCAGTATGTCACTTCCTGCCATAAAGGCTTTCTAGGTACCTTCTGCACCTTTTACCTAGGGCATCACTGCCATGTACTGCTATTGTGCTCAACTTATAGACCTTGGAATTGCATTGACCTTGGTATCAGCCATCTGACGGATCCCGACACATCAGATGCCACTGCATGCAGATACAAGCACAGCAAACTCGATGCATTAGGGTTATTCTGGGAATGGAGTTATCAACTTGACATGACTGGGATCTGTGCATCTCTCTTGGCCTAAAAGCCAACTAACATCGGTGTAGGAGAGCTGCAGAAGAAAGAACAGTTATGTATTGCCAAGGAAAATGCATCTGTAAGCCAAGTGTGGGTAGACTCTTGTCACAAAGCATTACAGCTTGTTACAAACCTCACTGGGGAGCCACGGAGGACAGTTACGTGTTGCCTATGCAGTCATACACTTGGCCTCTCATTTGTTTCTTAAGCTAACCTGACATGGGGCTCAGGCAAACCTGTCCATCAGTTCATAGCGAACTTTGTAGCCGCTTCTATGCAAAAGAGCGCCTCAGGAGAGGATGCTTGCCAGAGCGCACCAGTTTTGCTTCACCTCAGCAAAAGGTCTCTGTGTGACCAGGTCCCACTGTGCCACGCTCTGCTCATACACTTGTGCGATTAGACCATCTGAATTCATTAGGAGCATTCCTCTGCTTATGGGAGTAATGAGACCATAACTGAGCAATAAACCTTTTACTGAGTGGAAGTCTGTCAAACCTCCCTAACAGATGCTTTGAAGAGCCAGCAGTATTTTAAAAAATTATTTTTTCTTCAGGTCAGTTTTGTAAGACAAATTTCTAATATATAACCACAAAGTGTACCCTGTGGCTTAAACTTGGGGCTTCTATGTTTACCTCCCTGGATGTCAAAGATAGTGACAAAAACGTGAAGTAAAAACACCAGGCATGAGATCCTGAGAGAACCAGAGAATTGACAAGAGCTTCAGTCAGGCACTTAAACACAGATTTAGTACAAAGTACTTGACCATTCCACCGAGCCCCTCCAGAGATAAAATTAAAACAAATCAACCAATCATGAGAGTTTGGCACGTGTCGTTTTTGCTGTCAATTCACATAAGTTACTTTGAAAATCAAACACAGCTGATTGTCTACACTCGGGCACAAGCAGAGACTTCTGCATTCTTTTAAGTTTTTTGTTCTGCTGGAAGAATAAAAAGAGAATATTATTTTTTTTCTTCATAAAACTTAAAAATAACTTCATGAAAATGAGGAAAGGAGGAGTTCTACTAAAGCAATAAGAAGTGATTATTTACTTTTTGCTCCTCATCTCTCTTTCAGGATACAAAACAGATAAGGTAGTTTGTAAGATAAATGCTGACAACCCATTTTTCCAAACAGATTAAACTAATTTGTTATGCTAAAATAGTCTGCACTCAGAATATGGAAGGATTAATGATCTGCAGGGGAAGAGGCCTTGTATCTTGAATACATCCCCAAGCTGACAATGATGAGTGAAGTCACCCTAGGATAGTTCACGGGAAATTTGTGTATGTTATGCTTAAACACCAAAACAAAACTCAACAAAAAGCCTTTTCAATTTAAGCACCAGAAAAAAGCATGGAATCATGAAATCTGGAAATGCTAGAGGGACCAACCCACTCAAACCTGCCTTTTGATTTGCAAGAAATACGCAGCTTTCTTCAACCAGTTGCCTACTAGAGTTAGCCATCAGAGAAAGAAATTAATCTAGCCTTTCAACAGATGCATAGGCAACTACTCTATTTCATCATTAACTGAAATTCTCAAAAAGCTCCTCTATGTAATACAAATATGAAATTATATGGATGCCTGAGGAAACATCTAGAAAGTAAAGTTAGTTGACTCCATGACTTCACTGGGAGTTTGCCATAACGCAAACCCACAGCCAAACTAAGTTCCTAAACCCCATCCTTGGGATAGCACAGGCAAGATCAAAAGATTTTAAATACCATCTCATTACTTTGGACACTGCCAGGGATACACACATGGCACTAGGTAGTCAATCTGTATTTAAAACAGCCTAGACTCTAAGCAGATTGGGGGATGAGCTGATCTCACTGATGTTAGCAAATACAGCGTAGGCAATTTCTGTATTTTCAATGACACGAGACAGTTATTTAGCAGTACTGCAAATATTTGCTGGAGTTTGTTCTGTTTACCTGTCTTCTCACCATAGCCAGAGTTCCTGATGAATCACAGGTCGTGTTCAGTGTACTGTTCTCTTCCCTTCATTCTCTAGTAAGTTCTTTCAAGTTTATCAGCATCTTGGCTGCCTGCTTAGCAGAATGATTAAAATCCAGACTGCTATTTGCCTCCCTAGTGCTTGGCTTAGGGCATTCTCTTTGTGATACTCAGCACATTTTCCTCTATTTGCCAGATTTGCCTGGCAATCTGAATCTCAACTGTTCAGAACTGTAGCCACCAAAAGAACCTAAGAAAAACTGCCGTCACAACCTAAGTGCTGTCCTCAAACTAGAAAAAAAAAAGAAAAAAAAAAAAAGCTAGAAAAGAATGCCCTCCACATTAAGTAAAACTTCGATTAAACGATCTCTGCATCTGATCTTAAATCTTCATGTTCTGAGATAATCCTAACTGGAAACTCAAACACAGACTGAGATTTTGGGGGAAGAAGGGGGTGAGGGAATAAAGGAGGGTGGGAAGATCAGCTGGTCAAAGTATTTGCTTCAGTCGATTACAGAGAAGAGAGATTTCCACAATTCCAGATGTGGAACCTATCTGTGAGCTCAAATCAAGCATCCTGAAAGTTGTAAGATGTATCAAGAGACTGGCTTCAGTGGTTATGTACAGAGGTAATTCTTTATCTATGAAAAGATGAATTTTTATACATATTTATAGCTTTTCATAATGTTCATCTCAAAATCTGACAAATTCTGATAAAAATGAATAGATATATTTATGTCCTTAAAGGAACACAAAGTTGCAGCTCAGCTTCAAAGGCTGTAAGTGTAAAGCATGGAATGATGCTTGGTCATTATTGCAGATATCTGTATCATAGGATGCTGACTGTATTCTGTTTGCCAATGCCATTTCACATAGGAATGTACTTTTTTTTAAAAAAAAAAAAAAAAGGTTGGAACAGAAATGTCAAATTTAAGCTTTTAGCATGATGCATCTTTAGAAATTCTGTATAACAAGTAACTTTAGACTTCACAGCATCATTCTTAAAACCACTTGAAAAATAAGGTGTAGAGGCTGTGATTGACTGTGTGCTGCCGTCCCTTTTTGTTTGCAGAAAAAAATGTTCTCTGAATGGTGCCCGACCTTCAAGTGCTAATTGCTGTCACATCACACAACCGTTCCAAGAAAAGAGGTGCCAAGTGTTAGGAATCAGATTACAGTGGAAAGACCCAAATCCTTTCAATAAATCTACAGAATAAAATCAGGCCCTGTGCTTTGTTTTGTGAAGAGTCTCTTTCACAGCAGAACGTTTCAGGAAGGGTTCAGGATGTCACCTTAATCGTAACACTGAAAAACCTGGTATTCCCAGCATATCTGCTTTGCTTTTATTCTCTGTACTTGACCCCATCACATGTCCTTGGCATTAGTTCACATAACATAAAAGTATCTGGAACCGCATATGGTGAGGTCAGCTCATCTTAAAGCAGAACGTTGTCAGGTTTAAGCTGAGCTCTTGAGTATAGTATTTTCACACTCCCAGAGCTGGTAGGTCTCGGTAGCACTCTGCTTAGCAAAATACACAAGACAGAAATATGAGCAACCAAAGCAAAGCCAAAGCTCGTGAAAAATTGTAGAAAAGTAGATTATGCAATTGTTGTAAAGAACTATGGTGTTCTGTAACTTGAGGTAGCCAGTAGATAATATCTGCCTATCTGATCCGGATGGACAGGCAATAGAATAAAGGAAAACAGCTGGAACAACCAGGTCTTAAAAGGACACATGAATCATGGGTCTTGGCAAAGAGTGGGGTCCAAGTATCCTTGGATGAACTCTCTATTCATTTGCATGGAAAAGCACACCTCTGACTTCAGAAGTATACAGCTAACTCTGAGGTTGCACATGCCTGGTGAATATGATATTAGTCATCATATTATGATGAGTATATGTATGATATAATCATACTATAATGATGTTATTAATTTGTAGCAAATCTATATGAAGGGGTGGGCTTCCATACACTATTAATATGTATATTGAATCAGCGTAAGGTGTGTTTGATTTGTGGAAAAAGCTACTAAGCACCCAGGCTTGCGCAATTCTAATATTCAGTGTCTCTCCTGAGTGTGTGATTTTTGGCAATTTGCACATCAGGTAATGAATCCACTTTTTGGACAATAATACCCATTTCTGTCTCCGTGTATATCCAAAGGTCAGATTTCCAACAGTATATATGCAACTGGGGGTACACCCCTAATTTGTTGTCATCAATACGTTGACTCGCAGTGAGCCCGCTCTGGAGCTGAGGGCAGCGTTGCTGCATCGGCATGACCTCCGAGCACCCCGAATCTCCGAGTTCCCCAGAGCTGCACAGCACACACACCACCCTTTGGAATTAATTCAACTGATTTTACACTGCACAAGATAGGCATACCCTTAAAAGCACAGATCTCATAGATATTCTTCACTGCCAAACAAAGGCATCAAGGGGGCGGTTTATAGTGGTTTAATTCGGTGGCCTGACAGAACTGGCATGAATGAAGTAAACAGATGGACCACTGTCACCTACAGCAACTGCTCTGATTTAATTTAGACCCAGGCAAAGAACTCAGGCTGAACAGTTCATCCTCCAAAAATATAATTTGAAAACAGTTAAAACTAGTTGCATATTTAGATTACATCAGGCAAGATTCACATAGGCAAAAATAAAAGGAAAAACAGGAAAACTCTGGTCTTTTATTTGGCCATTTTCTTGCTGGAGTGTTTTGATATTTCCTGTCTGAATGACATTAAATCAGTGTAGCTAAATCAAATTTCAAAATACCATTTTTAGAAAAAAAGAGAAATGA
This sequence comes from Podiceps cristatus, assembly GCA_000699545.1. Classification (NCBI taxonomy): domain Eukaryota; kingdom Metazoa; phylum Chordata; class Aves; order Podicipediformes; family Podicipedidae; genus Podiceps; species Podiceps cristatus. The sequence goes on along the minus strand of JMFS01045013.1, from coordinate 27,727 downwards.
AACCAAAATAAAATACTTCACGTTGAAGAGGCAGTTTCCTTAGATGCAAACCATTTTTTAACTCAGATTCCTAATTCAACCAACACCACTCCACCCCCCAAGAAAAAAGGAAAATCTTTGAACAGCTAGAGGGAATATTTACAAGAGAAGCTGGTCTTCAGTCTGAAAGATCTGCGTCTCCATTAATGAACATATATATCTCTGCTTAATTTCCAATACTATCCACAGCCCCTAGGGACAAGTCCTTTAGCAGAGCGAAGCAGAGCAAAAAGAATAAGAAAACCAAGCCCAAGAAAGCTCTTAGCTGATATTGTCAGACTGCACGTTGCCGTACTGCTGGAGCCCTGGCTGTGATGTGACTTGTTTTGCAGAAGGTGAAGTCTTCTGGCTGTGAAATATGAACAGAATATTCTGTTCTGGCAGAATATTCCCAGGTGAATGCACCTACTTTGAACAAAAGACCTTTCGGTGTAGCCAGGGGGTTGATATCTTTCAGAAAAGTTATGATTAATCTCTATATAGAAGAATTACATACTGGGTCTATTCTTGTGCCGTCAATTTAAGACTTGCTACTTTTTGTCCCTCGTTAAAACAAACATTCTTTGTAGTACAAGTTTCTCCCTATTGTTGGTGTGGTGTTTTCTTCTGTCCGCTCTCCTGTTGTTACCTACCTGCTTTGCTCTCTTCAGTTTGGGTTTTTTTGTTCACCATGATTTACAGTTTCTGAATGATGCTTCAAAAGCATTTAAAAATAGGAAGCTTTAAAAAGCAAATAAATACAAAGTTTTAGGGAGATACTATGCAGTATATTAATTATCTAAGCTCTGAATTCACATCAAATAATCATGATTAAACATCTAAAATTGTGAGATTTTTAGGTGTTTAGATCTGTACTTGATATAAACCAGAGAACCTGTCAATTCTTAAACCTTGGCACTTTTCGTGAAGTACTAAAAGTAATTTATACTTAAATTGCATTTCTCCAGCCTTACCACTTAAGACTCTACTTCTGCAAACAGCACTGTCTTGCATCAAAGAAGTCTTTTCTTTTAGTTAGGATACAGGCTGCTTATAATCTAAATTGCCTCTTTATTAAATGATGATGATGTTAGAACAGAAGATAATTAATGCTGGAAAGGTAGCAACTATTTCTTCCTCTTCCAAGCAAAGTGAGCTTCTGTGTGGCAGACTCCCACAGACTAGATAAATTAATGGCACCCCATTTTGTGAACGAGCATGCTGCACAGTACAGAAGTCACCATGGAGTAAAGGATGCTTTGCTGGCTCACCTACTCAAGTCAAAACCTTAATTCTATTCATGTGCATTTACCTGTCATTATATACAGGAAACAAACAGAAAATAATCCCTAAACAAAGCAATGACTCTACAGGCAGAGCCCACAAAAGACACTGAGCCCTCCAGTTTATCTAGTCAGTCCCTGGAAGGCAGAGCTGAACCAGCAATTTCTTCCCTTCATGTGGCTCTATAAAGAAAGAAAAGGCCATGGTGAACAGGAGCAGGAAAGAAAGAACAGTTCTACTCATTACCATGAAAAAGGAGCTGTCAAAGTGTCACCTTCTTTCATCCTTCCTTGCCAGCCTTTTTTTGACCCAGGGAATGGAAGCTTAAATCAAACAGTCAGAATGAATGATGAAACCACATAGTTTGTACAAAACAAAACAAGAGGCTGTTGAGAGCAGTAAAAAGGGTGCCCATCCGAAGGCAGCAGGCAACACTCAGCTGTTGCTTTTCTTGATTTCATTACGACAGAGGTGGGTGTTCGAATGGCCATGGTGGGAAGACAGACCTTTTACATCTATAAACACAGCCTGTAAGGTTCCCACATGCATAAAACAGACTGTAAAGTATGTAACGTTTAGCAGGACAACCAGTGTAATGAAGATCTGAACTATCATCGGTCAGGCTTCAAAAAGGGTCAGAGTACTGGTTCAAAATAAAAAACTTTAATACTGGCAACAAGAATGGCTAATTTTAACCAACTCCTGTGTTGGAGGGAGAATGGTGTAACAGCTCACAATAAGCAAACAAATGCTTTTGAATATTTGTTTTGAGTTTTAACCAAGCTTAAAATAAAGCATCTTTTCAAAGACAAAAATCCCCCCAGGACCTTGGGAACACATGCTGCTTTGCCATGCTTACAAAAATGATAGGTTTTTTTCCATCACTTTATAAATGGAACTGTAAAGCCATCATCTGGCCCAGAATATAATATGCAGAGTGCCAGGTCAGAGGTGATTGCTATAAAACAGGTGTAAAGAAGTTTATGTGGCTTAGATTATGTATCCTTACGTTTAAAGGGCTTTTTTTCCTGTTCATTAAAAAAAAAAAAAATGCATGCTGCGTACATCATTAATGTACTTAGTGGATGATATGTGTTCTAGATTCTGTATTTTGAAAAGGTTAATTTGTGTTGAAAGAAAGGGGACCCTGTCATACATTAAAAACATGATATATCAAGATATCTCTATCTCATTAAAACACTGCAGAAGATACCATAGTTCAGAGGTGAGTCTGAATTAATGTCTGTAATTAAAAGCAGTGAAGTTTCACCTCAGCATTTTGATTCATGTCTCAACAAAAAGCGCATTTGAATCACAAAGCTTAGATTCAGATCAGAATATCCACTGTCTGAGGGGGGGGGAGCTGGATATGTAACTTCAGTTTTATCCTCATTCTAACCATGACTGGTGGTCTGCCTTAGTACTTGAAAATGTGTTTTGTTTGGTCTGTGGTTTTGTTAGAAACACATGCTTTATGTATCACCTGGTGAGGAAAGCTACTATAGTATGATTATAATTTGATTTTTAGAGAAAATAACAAAAATTAAAAATTACTCTATTACTCAAGATGTTAAACACAAGAACTGACTGAAGAATTGCAGAATGATCTTAGGGCACTGAGTATGGCAGGTCATACCATGTTAATGAAAACTGATGCACTTTTTTGGGCGGGGGTGTGTGGGGGGCGGGGGGACAGGGAACAGACCAACCAATCCCAAACAACAGTTCCAGGAACAGATACAGTGATGGGATGGACTCTGAGCTGATTATAACTGCTCAGTTATTACATATTTGAGCTTTGTAACTCTAGGAATGTGTGTTCAGTTGCTGAGTTGCAGTGAGTAAAGTAAATATAATATTAACATTTATTAGGAAAGGAATAGAGGACAAAAAACTATTATGCACATTTATAGAACATTTGTATCAGAAAAGGGAAATTGTGATCCTTCCACCTAAACAAAAATAAAACTGGAAAAGGCATAGAAAAGGCAACAAGCATGAAAAAAAAAAGGCATGGAATCTATTTCAGCCACTTGCAGATGTAGAAGTGAGATGGCTGAGAACAGCAGTGAAGCAGGTCTATGAAATCAAGATGATGAATAGGGAAGAATTGTTCATTCTCTTCCACTGGAGGAATGATATGAGTCATCACATGAAAGCTGGAGGCAAGTTCAAAGCAGACAAAAAGTGGTTCTTACATAGCGAGTAAAGGAAGCTGTGAAGTGCCTTCCTGCAAGATGCCCAGCTTGATGAAAGGTTACCTGGATTAAGAAAGCAACTAAAATACCCATTAAAACCAACTAACCAACCACCACACCAAAAAAAGTCCCCAACACACACACAAAAACACCACACAAAAAACCCAGCCCCACACACCACCCTTAGCAGGTATTAAACAGAAAAATGACATCTCTACCTGAGTCACCAAGCAAATCTAGTGAAAGGCCGGGGAAGGACTAAGGATGCAATAGGGTACATGAATATCAGGGGAAATGCAAAATGCATGTATCGGTATTCTCTTTGAACTTTGAACTCATGCACCTGCAATTCAAGAGGGCCCATGCTCTAAGTTTAGCCCTGACTCAGGCCGTAGCTTTGGAAGAATCATTGACATTTTTCTTTCACATCAGTTTCCCCATCTAAAAAGTCAAGATTATCATGACCACAGAAGTAGGCAGCTATTACCCACATTAGTTAACAGTTCTCCAATTACCTTTAAGATAGGAAAAGATGAACTAGAAGTTTACAGATGCTGTTTAATTCTTTGTGCATCAAAATGAGATGTGGTTAAGTACTGTAGCTACAAAATAACACTGATACCTGGATATTACCAGGATTTAAAATGGATGAATTATTATTACTCTAGTAAGAAGAAATTCTGAGATATAGTGATAAATATTAGCTAGAAATTTGAAAAATCTCTGAACCCTCTATTTCAGTGCGAGAGCCAAACTCTGACTCTCAGCTTTAGATGAAACTTTCCCCTGTTAACAGCCTTCCACAGGATTCTTCGCACACTCCTCAGAAGCATCTGTTTGTGGGACAGAATGAGTAGGATACAGGATTAGATAGATGAAGAGTCAAATCGAAATCTAGTGTGACAAAACCCTGCGCAAGTCCCTGCCTTTAGGTCATGCTTTCACATTCTAGACTCTGCTTGACAGACGCCTATTGTCCAGTCTCAAATCACTTAATTCATTTCCATTCAAATCACAGAAGTTCCCTGCTGCGCTGGAAACCAGCACACGCTATTCAATGTAGACGTCAGGTTTTGTGTAAGAGACAGCCATACCGATATTGCAAGGATCCTTTTTATCCACTCATGCCTACAGCAAAATTTAATCTGAAAAGCTAGGCTTAGAGTTTCTGACATGCTGGCACAGCAAATATTTTCCTACATAATTGAAAAAGATCATTTGTAAGAGCGTTGGCGCAGTGGTTATCAACACAGGCTGAGATCTGGGGGCAAACAGAGCAGTTTCAAAATACTATATGCCTGCCAGCAATAAAAATACTTTTATATTTATTTGGACTTCATGCTGTTTGCAGCTGTCATGGGCCTATGCTGGTATTTCTCTTCACATTTTCTTGTTTCACTTCAAGTTGCTTGGTATGTGCATATATATGCAATATTAAAGATTCTGTTCAATAATTTAAAGGGCTGCGTGATACCTTATATTTGCTATGCACATACAAGTGCCTCACCTTTATCTGCCCATAAATGCGTGTCTAACTTGGTTTCTCACACTCTGTCAGGGAGAGAAAATGGTGTTCTAGAAACCTGGAAAGAGGGTTTTTTCTCATTTCTGCTCCAGGTAGACAGAAATACAATGTTATAGCTCATTGAAGAAAGGAATAAAGATGTACTAAAATGTATTAATGGGGAATCCTCCTTTCCTTTCAAACTCCTACAACAGTGTAAGCATAGCCTGACTATATAAATGGAAGAGAATCAGACTGAGATAGCTGTCCTGTAAAACAGAAAACTTAAGTAGATTACATGATACAAATTATTAAGTATATGGCATACATTCAGACTACTTGCATTATTCACTTAATATTCATGAGCAAAGCAGTCATTCCAAACTTAGACCAACAGCATTGCTTAGGAATACAATAGATTTGATTTTAATTAGTACTGCTGCTCCCACAGCAGTAGGCTTTCATTAATAAATATCCTACAGCCAAACTGTACTATTAGACTTATTTCAACCACTGTAATAATTCATGTCACCAGAATAAAAACTACTATTTTTTTAAACAGTAAGATGAGAAACTAACTTTGTGTAATAGATCTTATTACTTTGTTCTGTGCAAATGTGGCCAAGGACTTACTTATATTTTGAACTCTGACATTGATGTTTGTTATTTCAGAAATTAGAGAGGTTACTGCGTACTTGCCGGAACCAAAGATACAAAATACAGGCCATATCCTGAATATTTTAGTCCCAGATGAATGTATATATGATAGAGGAGGCATCATGAAATTACCTGTTTAGATTATTAAGAAAAATCTCATTTAAAATCTATTCAAAGTATGTTTTAGAGAAGACATGCATGCTTCTCATAGCATGGAGAACTGCATGCTATGAGTTCTAGAGAACTTCATATGAATATCAAACACAGACAATTTAAAAAGTGAACAATAACTTAGAAGAGTTACACTTGGACTAGATGGTCGCAGTAGGTCCCTTCCAACTGAACTATTCTGTTCTACAAGGAGAACTCGTCGGTTTTGCAAACACACCATTGTGGTTTTCTACTTCAGGAAGTCTAATTTTTAAAAATAAACCATGTTTTATCAGATTACAAAGTTGCAGATCTAATCCCCACAAAGATTTCCCTTATGGATTGTTTTGTGCTTTTAACTTAGGCAACTTTTTTTCTCATTGTTATAGGTGTTATGCTGGCAAAGTATAAATGTGTAACAGCACGTGCTGCTCTACTAAAACCTATATTTGGGGTTTGGTAGGGGAGAGTTTGATGCTAAGATCAAACTCTAGAGCACTTCACAATTGGTCCCAGACCCAAGGGAATGAAAAAGCATTTAATTACAATAACCTAAATTTGGACTCCAGAGTTGTTGCTCAGGAAATGAACCCACGCACTAGATGAATTTGTTTTGATGGCATTTTGAGATCTGTACGAGCATTACACTTGAAGTTTCTACGCTTTTATTTTGGTTTTATATATCTTGTAGAAGAAGAGTCAAATATGTTGCCTCAAAATGCAATTATTTTGATTTCAGCATTTCTTATCTAGGGTTAGAGAATCTCTTCGAGAACATCAGGTATAGTCTGAAGAGGTGCTAATTGTCCCCAGGTCCCGCTGATACTTGTGGCCCCTGACAGTAGAAAGAATGAGTAAATCTTGCCTCTCTGTGTCAGCCATATCAGCCATATGAAGTGAGGCAATCCAAACAGGTCCACAGAAGATGCTGTTGCTAGGAACAGTACGATCATTATGCTCATTATTTAAAAAAAATAAAAATTAAAACAAACAAACAAAAAACCCAACACCTAAAAATTGTAAAGAATTACAGGCACTGAATCTTTGGGAAGTTTTTAAGGAGTAGAAAATTACAGTCTTTCAAGCTGGCATCTCATGAATGTGTTAAGATTTTTCAGCTTAGATTTTTATTTCTTCTGTAATAACATAGTGACATGAGAAGGCAGTAAGAACAGCACTGTACAGGGTAGCACCATAACTATAGTTCAAAATCCAGTTTTCTCCTAGAAACTGAAAAAGGCTGTCAACTTTTCCGACTCTTGGGGAAAGAAGGCTGTTCTGCAAGCAAAACTCTGTCTGCTCAGATGCAGTCCTTACAATTCATGTGACCATAGCAATAGACAAAGCTTGGAAATAAATGTGATTTCTTCCTTAAGTCCCCTACAAGACCTTTGGGGCTGTCTACTCGGCATTAGTTACTGTCAGCTGTCTGTCTACTTCTGTGGAGACCCTTAAAGTTAGGCTCTAACCCACGCCAGGCTCGATTTTCAGGGTGCAAAGAGAGCCAACATTTAGAGAAAATGGGCACCGCACAAAATTTAACCACAGCAGTATCATCCTCAATGGGGAGGAATAACATTATCAAAATTCATGATACAGTTCTGTGAAATTATGAAACTGCTTAAATACTCAGATAAGCTTTTACATGTCTATAAGAATAAGCTTTTATATGCCCATTAAAACACCACAGAAATCCATATGCATACTGGGTGTAGAAATTTCAAAATGCTGATTATTGGAACCTGGGAAAAGATTGCTCTAGCCTTGCTAGAGCCTGTATTTTTTTGAAGCATCCACTATAGCTCCCCGTCAGAGACAGGACAGCAGACCCAATGAAACTCCTAAGCCTGGTGTGGTCATCCCTAAGTTTTTTATCTTATTTAAAGATCAATAAATTCTCGTAAGCCTTACATTTAGTTTGGATTTCTGTAACTTGTTATTATATGGCATGGTGATGTAACATCATGAATTGTACTCAAATCAGGTTCTGAGTGGCTTAAATCAAGCCACTGATATCATTTTCATGGTATCAAATCTGGGTTTTACATGATGAAGCTCCAACTTGTGGGCTTATCCTGTTTAAGAAGATATAGAAATTTGATTACCATTTTTATTACAGGAGCAACTGCAAATCCCAATAATAATTGGGTCCTCAAGTTTATAAACCACCTCTGCTTCAAATCACTTCTAAAATTCAAATGAGTCCTTCAGAAAACTGTCGTTGCTATTTTAGAATGCAATAAAACCAGACCAAGATGAATGTCACATCATCCTGGGGTTCTCTGTAAACATTTGATCACACAATTTAACTTTCACACAAGCTTGTATCTGCTTAATGGGCAATGGGCAGAGAAACAAGGACGCATTTGCTATGAACTCATTCACAAATACTCTAAATGTACAAGTTTAGGGAGTGGTTACATCATGTTACAGTTGTGTCTCTGTACAGGAAAATACTCAGTCCTCCTGCAACTTAGGCTAACTTTGGTTTGGTCTGGTTTTGGGGGTTTTTTTTGGTTTTGTGGGGGTTTTCTGGTGGTGGTTTCTTGGTTTTTTTCTTCCATATGCAATGTGAGATACAGAAAATCAATACATTTATTTGAAGTAGTAGCACTAGCAGAATAGAGATAAAAACCTTATTTGATCTCACAGGTTTTGAGCCAAAAGAATTTGACAGCACAGAACTCAATTACAATTTCCTAAGCACAGAGGCAGCAGTTCCCCCTTTGAGTTATCAAGGAAGTCACACTGATGTTAGCACAAGTCAGTCACATAAATCCTGTCCACACCAGTAGCACAGATCCCTCAGACTGGGAAGTGCTGGCACAACCTTGTTATTTCATGAGCAACAGTGTCACTGTGGACTCTCTTCCCCACAGTTAGTTGCAGAAGTAACAGATACCAAAATTTCAAATGTGATGGGCATGGCTCTGCGGAGTTAGCAGATACGTACTGGGAGGTTAAGTTACAGTGAAGAATATTCCAAATGTCTCCATCTATAAATGGGTTAGTCACAATCAACGGTGCACAAAGCAGACACATCAAACAAGCAGCTCTTAACAGCCCGGCTATCAGAGTCCTACATCTAGGTATCATTTGCAACAGGAAAGTTATTTTACACATTCAACTGAATAAAAGCAGACTGTCAACATCAAATTGAACGTGGCCAGAAAAAATATTTTCTAGAATCTTACAGTTTAGGTTGGAAAATACAGCAATTGAAACGTTTCCACAGAATCCAATTGCCTGGATCTGATTAAAAGGCTGCATACAATAAGCTCTTGAAATAAAGGCAGGCATTGAAGTGCTGCCGTAGTGCAAGATTTTGCTAAGCCCTTTACTGAACAGTATGATACACTGAAGTAACCTTTGATCCTGCATGGCCTTGCTAAGAACTGAGGTAAACAGTGGTCTGAAGGGATACTGGGAACTTGCATGCATGCCATCCTTTCTCTCCTACACTGCTGTGGACCCAAGAGGCTAAATTCCCATTATTCTGATAAGTGTATTTAAATAACAATTTTTAAAGCAGCTGCCAGAAATCTCACTACAAGATACTCTGTCATCACCTGAAGGCTGCTTGAGGCAGTTGCACATGATGTGATTTTAAAGCCATCTGAAATAGATCTGCATGTGATACATCTTTTCTTTCTGTTACTTACAGCGTGTTTGGGTTTTAACTAGAGATCTGGGAATGATCTGGCATTTTACACTAATACTTTACTAGAAACTGAAATTTATGCAGTTTTTTGGGTGGTTTTTTTGGTTTTGGTTTTTTGGGTTTTTTGTTTGGGGTTTGTTTGTTTTTTCCAACTTAGACCCTTTGTCTAAGCCTATCACTTCTCAAACAAGCATTAATAGTGGCCCTTACATCTGAAAGTAAGGTCATTTCTACTCCCAGTAGGATGAGGACCTGAAAATAAGAATTAGAAAATAATTCTAAATATCTCAGTTCTGGCCAGGATGAATGCAATTCAGTGAGCCTTTGCTAATGCAAACCAGACTTCTGCATGCTCATGGGGTGCTGTCATTGATCCTTCGAGGACATCAATGTACAGCTGGCTTATTTTACTGCCAGCATCTTTTTTTTTTTTAATAACCCTCCAGATATACAACATTCAGTGTACTTATGCCCTGTTTCAAGGAATTCACAATCAAAAATGCAGGCAGAACATGTTAAATCCTACCTTTAGCTGTTGTTGCCAGCCTAATCACTATAGTGTATAACAACTCACCCACAGAGGGTTATTAGTCTCTCTCAGTTACTGAACAACATGGCACACTAGAGAGTGGCATACAATTATGTAATGAAAGATTGTGGCGAGTCACTTCAGGTAATAAGTACAATCAAGATGACTTTAAGAACCATAACTGCTGGTTTGGAGGGGGAAGGGATCAGTACTGATAAATTTCAAGCTTAAGGATACAACAGTGTTTGCACTTTGCATGGACTATATTGACACGCTTCCCCATTTAATTGTTTAAAGTGTCTATGGAAAACAAAACAAAGAAAAGTCTGCAGTCACTACAAAGACCTACTACTGTTTTTTTACTGTGTCATCTCAGATAAAACAGTACCTTTATATCCTGTGTGAGATATATAGACAAACTCCAGTCGGTTCAATAGTTTTAACTCAAGCAACAAACAAAACACATCAGGTTTTATTGTGGGACTAAGCTGAAAGAAACTCAAACACTCCTGTTTCTGCTCTGTTTTCAGTGGGGCTATTTCAGATCTACAAAGCCTTTTTCTCTCACTCTAATGGAAACTTTAACAAGTAGACTATTGCCATGCCTGAAATGTTTCCATGAAATTCTGGTACTTAGCTAATATAGCTTTAAAAATTAAAACAGCAGCATTACCAGCCAAGTAGTATGGATAAAAGGGGTTTTGGTTTAGATGCTTTTGGATTGTGAGTATTTTGAACTTTTATTTCATATATCTCTTGAAACATAATGTTGCTAATTACTAAAAATCCCCAAAACTCATGAACATATTCTGGTTTCATTTTTACCCATTTCTGTATTAGAAATGAAGACTGATTATATTGTCCCTAATCTCCTCAAATACAAACAACCTACTGGGAAGGCGAAATCCACGTTCTTTCTAATGTTTGACTTTAATAAATGTAGAAAGTGATGGTAAAATAAAGCCCAAATTTCCTCTTAAGGATTTACAACTTTAAGTGTTTTTTTTCCTCAAAAATTGTCATACCACATGCTCTATCCCTATTTTCTAGTGGGTCACCTCCACCTACCTAAGCCTACATAGGCTAATAAGCTTCCTAATGCAGCCAGCAATCGACTGGATATTTTCCTAGTGTGACTATACTTTTTTTTAAGGTGGAGAGTTGCCAACTTCCCACCCCTTTTCAGCTGTCTCAGTAAAAGTTAGAACAACTTCTCCACACAATTTGGAATTTCATGGAAGTTTGCAGATGTACCAGAAAGGAACTTCAATGTGATAATTTCTAGAAGGTTTTCATTAAAAAGTATTTCTGCGCATCATATTGTTTTTATCCTAACCTGTCTTTCTTCTTCCAATACATACATCTCAAGATTTGAAACTGTATTGTAGTATGTCAAAAAGCCAAGGAAAAAGATTAAGTCTCATACTGGATGTGAGAGGAATGGAACAGCCTTAGAAAGTTTGGGATCTCATCCAAGGCTGAGGCAGATAATTTCCAAAAGGGTTGTCCAGGGCAATAAAGTGGAAATAGAAAATACGCTGTAAAAGCTTGGTCACAGTTTAAATATTAGTCACCTCCTGTGAACTAAAATGAAAGGCTAAACATATGTTTATGAATACCTGAGGTTTTTATTTATACTGTAGCCCTATGATGTTAAATTTAATCATCGTTTTTGCAGTAAGATAAGACAACTGGTATCACCTACTGTTTCGAACAACTGCATTTATTTTAAGTCTTCCTCCTAGTGCTATGCTACAGAGAACTTCTGAGAACTGCTTCCTGTTTTTCATACAGATTTCCCCCTTTTCCGGTGGAAATCTATTGAGGAAACTCTATGAAAACAAAAGGAAGTATCTGTTTCTAAATACCTGTAAGATTGTCCAAAACAATCATCCTTCCCTGCTGCAGGGCTCCTGTTGAGGGCAGGGACTGCGTGTGAAGTGAGTAGTGCTGTGTCCCAGAGGTAACGGCGAGCCCTCAAACAAGCTGCACCCAGCTCAGACGAGCAGAGCTGCTGCACGGAGGGGAGTCTTGAGGAAGAGGGAAATTAAGCAAGCATTGTCTTAAAAACAACCAGAAGAGAGAAGCAAAGAGCCAAAGCCTTTTGCTAGAATAATTTAATGTTGATTGCGAAAACATGAATCCCGGTTACCCAAACTTCCTATGAGGAATTTTCTTAGTAGCAACTCCATCTGCTCCTCTCGCCTTCACTTACCAGCTCTCCTACTTGAGAGGAGCCCTAGGGCTGCACTATGGTCTGTGATAGCCATATATGACCAGCCGTTATTCAGGGAGTAAGACACAGTAGCACTGAGCCATATATGATTAAAGACCTCGCCTACATAACGCACCTCATGTCAGTAAGTTCTGCAATACCTTAAATATACAGCAGCTAAAACAGAAGCACCCTCGAAAAGGGGATTTTTTTTGCATTACTTCAATTACCTTTAATCATAGAATCATTTAGGTTGGAAAAGACCTTTACAATCATCAGATCTAACTGTAAACCTAACATAACTTTATACATCAAAGTTTCTAGACTGTGGAGCTAGAAAATCCAAAACAGAAGCAGAAAGTGTATTTGATGCAGTTCAACATAATTTAGTGTCTGTTTCTGGTTCCTGACAGCCTGCTACGCTCCACAGAATCTGGGTGAAATTTACTTCCAAAGAACTGTGGTTCTGCTGGATGGCTGGGCATTTCAAAGAGATTCTGAGCTGCAGGCACTGTTAAAAGACAGAAGGTGGCTTTGTTTCAATTTTTCATACCCTTGTTAAATAATCTATGTGCAATTTCCAGGGCAGTAACTACTTGCTCAATCAAGTTTTCTGCTTGTTCAGTTAAAATGTAGTTGAAAAAAATAGGAGTGGGGCAGGGGGGAGGAATGAGAGATTGTTATTCTAAGTCACTAATAAAATCTACCTGCTCTTGCAAAAAGTTATCCTATTATCACTTACATTACAGTTCCTCTCAAGGGCTCCTGTCAGGCTTTCATTGTATCATTGTCCTAATTAATGGGGAACACACCTCACCCTGGGCAACTCTGGGTACATGTGATTTTGGAACATCATCCCAGCCATATAGTATCAGTGCTAGATAAGTTACAACAACACTAGGTTTAACTCTTCATAATAGAGAGCATTACTGATCTTGGGTTTATCCCAGCAATACCTACTAATTTCAAACAGGTTAGGTCAACAGTTCTGTGGTCTAAAAACACAGCCCTGAACAGTGCAATAACATCTCAAGAAATGAGAAATTGTCAAGATATGGCCAATAATCCATTAGTATCAAGCAACACTTGCCACTGCCAGGGGTTCAGCTAATGCTAGTATGACCATAATTATACTTTAAGTCTCTCTCTTTGCTGAGCTGCCGTATGCTCAAGTTACACTTCTTACTGACTTTTAATGTATGCTTATTCCCATAGTCTAATTGCTTAAATGTTTTACTTTATAGTACCTTGAAATACCAAATTTTGTTTACTGGAAGTCATCTGTAAAACCTGGAGTTTTATATAAACTCCTGCATCAACCTATGCCCTACATTTATGGCATGTAGTCTTTCAGAAAAAAAGAGATTGCCTAAGCTCCATATGAATCTTGATTTTCTGTTATTGAAAATCAGAAATTTATACCGTATAATCCTATTACAGAAACTGAAAAATGCCCTATAAAGCAAAATCTTAAGGAAAGCTGTTAAATGAACTTGGATAAAACATAACCTGAACATGGATCAAGTAAATTATTTGAAAATGGTAATACTGAAATCTTTGCTTAGTAAAAAGTTTAGGGAGGCGTATAACATCATTTATATAAGGATTGCAACTGATACAATGAAAGTAAAATGTCTTTAAACTGGTTTACCATCAATGAGACTACATACTTGGCTAAAATTATGCACCTGCTGTAGTAGGAAAGATATTACATAAGGTTTAAATTTAGATGAAGTTTAAGTAAATTTGGTGATAAATACAATGCAAACTTGCTTGGACTGAAGTTCATCAGATAAAGAAATTGGAGGTACTGCTGAGACAAGCAGAGGTCCACCCGTGGAGAGAGCAGATGAGGCAGACTGCAAAACATTACATCAGAAATCTGTTCTTGCATGCAGAGAGCAGCTACGTATAGTTATACTACATTTCTGTCATTGGCTCTTCAACCTCCAAATAATGTTTCTTATTCAACTATATAACCACTAAAGGACTAAGTAAAAGCTGCTATATTTGCTGTCAAAATATATCTAGGACCCTAATAAATGCAGGAATACTAGGCAATCTTTTCTGATCTCTATAAACTAGCAAGTATCTTACAAACATTTGAGAAGGAAATAAGTAATCTGGGATTACTGTAATGGCAGTGTGATTTTTTGCAGGTCACCTACCAGAACAAAGGCTTAAAGAAGCAAGGGACAGGCTGCTTTCAGGAAACTTAAAACTACTTCAAAAAATCATCAGAACAGCAGGCACAGATCTTAAATAACGAAGGAGCTTGCAGAACTACACAGTACCTAACAGAGAAATAGCACTCTCTAAAGATCTAAGGATGTTTTTACAAACATCACTGAAACAGAACACGCAACAGAATGAGGTAATTGTTATTCTTGCTTCCTGATACAGGATCTGAGGAACATGGAAGTTGGAACTTCCCCACGTTCACAGCAGTCAGCTGCTGGCACTGACACTTCAGGCTCAGGCCTCGCAGTAGCTACATGTTCCCTCATCACACTGAGCTGCTGTGCTCAGCGGTAACTGCAGGACAGCTCTTGTGCGCAAAGCACTTAGGAACTTGCAGGGACCAACCAACTAGATGGGCCTTTATGCCATTGTCCTGTGAGAGCTTAATAAATATCTGCCTTAGATGTAAAATTGATGGTTGCAGCCCCTGCTGTTAACATACATTAATGTCGTGTTTTCCCAAATGCTTATTAGGAGCTGGTCAGAAATAACTTGCAGCCAGCTTAAGGCATGATGTTGCTGTTAAGTGAGACATCTTCCTTTTCTATCACTCTGAATCCACAAGGCTCTAAATCTATGAAGTTCCGAGATCAGTCCTGGGGGAATTTACATGCCAGTCAATCGGTACTTTCAGAGTTTGTACCACGTTCGATGTTGTCTGCAGTTTTGCGTACATCAAACTGAGAACTGAAAAACTGTTTTGTCAAACGTTTTAAGCTCTAAGAGTTAAATTCAGTTGGATCTCCACCCTGCTAATAAATATGCCCTGATTCTGTTTAGGAAGAACACTTTATCTAGGAGACATTAAAAGGATCACTGGACATTTGATCTTTACTGACATACGCTGTAGCATGCAGGAGATAATGGAAGGATTCCTTGGGATTAAAGAGCACACATCTACGTGATGGAATACATGAGGGGGTTCGTTTGTTATACAAGCAATGGCAGATGGGAATTATCTACAGGACCACAACTCTGCTGCCCTTCTTTATCTGGCTTACATACCCTATAGCAAGTATCTTGGTTATAGTTATCAGTGCTTTAGAATTTCATGGTATTTTAGTTACTAGTTTTTAGTTGTAGGCCTTCAAGCATCTTTCTATAAAACATAAGTCAAGACACCAGGAGAGGGAAAATTCTAAAAATAAAAGTTTGGAGATCAGGAAGGACAAGCAGACTTAGGGGAATACATACACACCACTCATGCATGTATAGTTGGGGCATGTTTTCACATGCCCCTGTTGCTATTCCATATGGGCTGGGCTAAAAGGAGACGTCAAAATACCTCTTTCTACAGTTTTTGTCAATGGGACTGTCTGCCTGACTAGAAGCGAAGAGGGCCAGAAATCTTAAGTGAGAACTTGCTCTCACATGAACTTCAGCCTCATTTCAGACCCATACTTCCTGATAAGCTGGAGAAGTAAATTGCTTGCACTGCTTGTCCGAAAGGGACTTTACCATATTGCCAATACATAGTCTTCAACAAACTCCAGGCAGAAGGATCTATGTCCTGTCTTAGAGTGGGGTTGGGGGATGTTAGGTTGAGGAAGGGCACCCAGAAGATGTAAAGCATCTTGAGCAATGCCCAGCCCTCTTTTCTGTTGCAGCTGGGAAAGAGCTGGTATGGAAGAGAGCTGAAATGGCTGTTATGGCCTGGTGTGAAGGCCAACAGCAGGTCTTCATAAGGCACACAGCCAGGTCCTCCAAATTACTGCTGCACCCACATGGCCTATTAGGAAGGTCCACCAAGGGGTATTTCGCTCTCTGGGCTGAAAAGGTTTAGCCACAAGGGTGTAACAGGGAAATGCTGTTATTTAACCAACAGTTAAATAGTCAGTGGGTCACTACAATAATGGATAAAGCCCTTCTGGTCCTTCAGCTATCCATCAGTATTGTCTCTTAAGACACAGACTGCTGTGCTGCTTAGCATTATTGTGGGGTCTAGCACCACCCCCAAGTCCACATACCCTCCATTGAGCCTTGTGGGCTTTTGGAATAATTCTAACATGGTCAGCTTAACATAAACTTCAGTTATACTAAGTTAAAATAATTGTCCCAATATGGAAGGAAGGGAAGCTCAAGAGCAGAGCTGTGTAACAGATAAGAGGGAGTAATGGATCTGTGACTTCCATTTCCATGAGTAGAAGGAAAGTTGAATCAGGTTTTTAATTTAGACTTCCAAAAAAATCTCTGCAAGATTTAGCAAATAGCTTTTGTGCTAACAGCTCAATTAAGAACAAGTGATACTTACATCTTTGTAGCTTTATTTAGGTCTGCATTGTGTGCATCCAAACTCTAGACTTCCAGTGCCAATATCTGAATTTCTAGCTAGCAGGGTGTGGCCATAGAGTTCTTTATTCCAGTGGAACAACATCTGGAAATAATTTCCTTTATTTTGTCACAAAATAATTCATTAAGGGGTAGGAATATCTGAATGACATAATTCCAAAATGATGTATGTTTCTCCTGGATAGTGCAGTGACTCAACCATAAAATATCCCACACAGAGCAAAAAGCAGTCTGGTTCATCAAGGATATACTCAAGACTACTGCCAGCAGTATAATCCCTTGCTAGGTACAGGATTTATAAAGCACTGTAATTACCCCATCTGTTCAGCCTAATTATCAAATGCTATCTTCCATGGAGCAGCCCAAGTGAAAAATAGTTTATTATTAATGGTAAACTAAGGTTTCAAGGCCAAAAAAGGTTAAGGAAAACACCAAACAGTGAGATTCAGATCTTGAGCTGCATTTCAGAGCTGAAAAGAATGCATTCTGTAAGTCAGGGAATGAAACCTGCCTATAGAGTTTTAATTCAGCATTCTTAGTCATTTATTTGTAAACAATGTATCTATGTATGAGTGTATCCATGCATAAGAGCACCTGTTTTGTACTTAGGTGGGTCTTGCTTAATGCACTGATATTTATCTTAACTGTAAATGTAGCCTTAACCATTACATTGAAAAAGAATGATTAGGTTTTTAGTATATTCTTCATCACAGTATAACATACCAAACTAGAAAGATTACATTAAAAATTCTCTACTAAGTTTAGGTGCCCACTCTGACTTACTTAAACGTTCACAGTACCTAGTATTTCAGGGCAAACCACAGAAATCATAACTTCCATGATCCCACGCTTCAACTGGAGTTCTCATGCCCTATAGTCTCAAATTCCATGCACAAAAAAAAAAAAAAAAAAAAAATTCAAGTGTTATCTGTACACATGTAACATGGTAATTATGTGTAGAAAGCCTAAAGTAATTTGCCTTGTATTATGCAGGGTCTCTGGCAGAGATAGGATTAGAATTTATCTCCTCAAAGGAGCATTCAGTTGCTTTAACAAGAACACTATCCATTCTGTTCCTGTGCGTCTCACCTGACTTGCTACTTGCAGCTTGTACAGTGGATGAGAAAGAAACGTCCTGGAAGAAGTTTCCTTCTCTCTAAAGTTCTTGTCCATCTACAGAAATTGTTCATCCCCTGCCTTGAATGAGGCAAAGGTCACATAAGAAAAACAGAGTGCGGTTTTACAAATAATAACTATATTGTAATGCATGTGCTCCAGGGCTTAAGGTAACTTCCTAACATCTTGTAAGCTGAGAACCTAAAAAAACCAAAAAAAACCAAAAAAAAACCAAATACACTTAAAACAGGAGAATTTGTATCAGGTAGCATCATCATGACATCTGTGTTTTCCACCAACAGGGTCAGATTCTCTACATTCTCTGCATAGATTTCTGCTCCGAGTTAACTGAGCAACTGACAACACAATAAATTATCATCCTCCACGAGGACCTGCAGCAGGGGAGGGAGGAGAAACTAATTTGTGATTGGTTTTCCCAAACATTTACTGATAGGAGAATAATGGCAAGACTTCAAAATCTTGGAGAGCATTCTGTTTTATCAGGGAGCGTGTTTGGCCCTTAAGTACCTTTTTTCTGCATATTTCATCTTCTTTCCATTACTCTCTACCCCGATCCTCTCTCCTTTCTCCATGTTCAAGCCTTCTGTTGCTGTAATTCTCATTGTCACTTTAACCACTGTATCTGTTCAGGGCATAATTCCAATGGTCTTTCCACCCTCTCACTCCTATCGAAGCCATGCATTTTGCCATCCCCTGAAAGATGCAACTCTTAAGGCTATGCACTGATGCAAATTTTAAACTTCTTTCCAAAAAGTGAGAGGGATGAGATATTTCAAACACATCTCATTTCATAAATCCAGTCCATAGCAGCACAAGCACTTGCACAACTCGGAAGATATAGAATCAGGTATGAGAAGATACAGAATGGGAGCAAGGTTTAAAGGAGGGAGATGGTAAGAAAGAGGGTATTTTTCTTCCAAATTTATGTAGGACTCCTCCTTCAGGCCTAAAAAGCTCCTCCGGTCTTTCCTATGTTTCAAAGCCACCAGTCCCTGTACTAGTATCCTAGTCAATGAGAGCCCTGAGCACGAAAGGGAACATCTTCCTGGCCCTGTTCTTGGTCATTAGCGCCAGCTTGCCTAGCATTAACAGAGATTCACAATTGTTGGCAAAGTTTTCTATATTTCTTTGTGGACATGGACTGTAACATGTTCAATGCTTCAAAGCTCTTAAAAACAGTCAGTGGTCCAAGCAAAGGAGATACAAGGCCTTTCAGAAATGCATTTACTTCTGTTATTCTTGCTTACCTAAAACCTAAAAGATCAACCTAAGAAACATTTGGATTGTGAGAAATTCAACCCAAATGGCATGGGAAAGCAATACGCAATAGAAGACATTTGCATCTAAATGTTTGAGAATCAAAATGTCAGGAACATCAATGTACCACCCAGGAAATCCATTTTTTCTAATCTGATCTCAGATTTTAAGAAGCAGAGTAACAAGAAAGTTGACAAATGAACAATAAAGACTTGTACTAAGAGTAGATAATTTCTGAAAAAACAATTTCCCCCAAGCAGTCTGAGCTTAGAGAAGTTGCTCTTCGGAATGTGACAGTGTGGACAATGAGAGTCACATTTGTATTTTGTAATTTTACTACATCTGCACGAAGGTTTGTGTTGTCTCAAGGATATTTGAAATCATCTTAGGAAGAGCACTGCATGACAGCAAGGCATAACTCTACTACTCTCTGCCACATGCCAGATTGTACCATTGCCAGATTTGACTGTTTACATACAATGTGCTTAAAGATGGAAACATTCGGCAAGAAAATAAATTGCCACCAGCACAATGATTTTTTTCTAGTGGATGGTGATTTTGGCAAGAAAATGGAAATCATTAGCCAATATCGGGAAACCTCCCAGAACTGTTATCAGTATTACAGAAGCTCTTTAGCTACAAACTTTTCCTTATTTCAGTAATAAAGATGACTAAATATCCCAGTTTTATATAGCTGCTAAAAATTCACATTTTTAAAAATTTATATTTAATACTTTACAGATCAAGCTATTTAAAACCTGAGACTAAGCAATTTAAAATCTGAATTGATCATAGAAAGTTCATTCATACAATTTCTGTTGGAGAGGGGTTCACACCTTACAGCACCAAAGACCGATGCATTCAGAAAACCTACACAGACACGTAGCTCCAGTGTGAAAATATATTTGATCTGAATGTTAACTGAAAAAATCATAAATAAATCAAAAATATGCACACCTTCTAAACTCCCACTCCCCGTAGAGGATAAGCCAAAACTGAAACCATTCTGGGTTCCCTGAACTCTGACAGCTTGGGTAAAATAGTACAGAAATAAAAATCACACCTCATTTTGGTTAGAAAACACAGGTCATACACTTTTAAAAGAAAGTTCAGTTTAGTTTGTACAACTATACTTAGGGCAATGTATATATTCACACAGCTGTTTGATCAGCACTAAATACATCTCTAAAAAAAGATATGTTAAAGGTCTATGAATGCAAAGCTAAATAATTCCTCAGAGTTATTTTATGATTAGTCAGGAATTATTTAAGTTAAAGATTTGCTTAGCACCAGAAGCAGGTGGCTTTTGCTGCAGTTCAAAGTTTCCATAACAGTAACAGGACAGCAAATTAAAAGCCAATTAGTCATGGACATTTCTTTAAGGTCCAGTACTTTGCAAACTCTCCCCTCTTCAATTTTCCTTCTCTTGAGCTGCCCATTATCCTCAGTACAAAGACTTTAAAATGAACGTGGACTGTTTGCCTGTCTCCATGGAAGCCTTGCCACGCTGCGCCATACGCAAACACTTCCCAGGCATCTTCAGCACTACTTTCCCTTATGATCTTTGCCCCAAACAAATGTGCTGTTTGTTCACTCTTCTCATTTATGAGGACCCATTTGATGCTGTATGAATGCTAATGAGAAAAGAATTAAACCTATGTTTAAAAATGAGTGAAGATTCTTCCTTTTAGCGTTTACCATGACAGCAAAAGCATACCAGTTGGCCTCTTTCGTTGTGCTCTTCTTTAAATTCTGAAACCTCTGCCACTTGAAAATTATGAGTGCAGATTTGGCATTAAAGAAAATAAAAAAAGCTCCCAGATAGGAAAAAATGACCTAGTGGTTAAATCACATGATGAAAAACCATGAGATAATGGTGTTCCATTGTTCTACTACCAAAGAGCACCAACGTGACCCCATTCAAGGTCACTCCATCACCTCGCTTGAGAATGAGGAGCTGTGTACTTCAACAGGGTGAACTAAGGAGCATGAAGCAACCCTAAGAAATTAAAGCTTCTGTACTGATTGGTTGCATCTGCTTTAAAGACCAAAAAAACCCAGAGAAAACCCAGTCAGAAATCTGAAACGTCCTCCAAAGTGAACGTAGGATCCTGTATCAATTGCAAAATTAAAAGGAGGAAATAGCCCCTTTCTTCCAATAGACAGCAAAGATTCATGCTATTCTTCTAGTTCTGTGCAACATTTCTGATTAGAACCTCTTCAGTGCATCTCCTGTTTAACTTCTGGTTATAGTTGAAAGAAATGGTAAGTCTGCCCTTGCAGGCACATGAGCAGTATAGCAGCCCCCTTCCTCCCTCACAGTTTCTGTATAGCCAAAAAGACATCTAGCTCTGCCTCCTGATCTTTAGCACCAAACTTGGCACATTATTGCCTTAATCTGGTTTTGGATAACATGAATGAAAACCAACTGCGTATATATCCCTCCTTTGGAGTTCTATTGCACAGGACACTCCCCCTCCCTTTACCTCTGTCACTAGGCTGGTGGTCCTGCCCTTTCCTGCCACCTTCCCTGGTCACTACTGTGGGGAAACCAGTGCCCAGCATCACATTATACTGGACTCCTGGCAAGATGTACCAAAACAATAAACTTCCAGTTTTGTTATTTGCAATGGATCTTTGACATTATATATTAGCTGATAAAATATAAAGTCCCTTGAGGGGGGTTTTTTGTTGGTTGTGGTTTTGGGGTTTTTGGTGGGGTTTTTTTTGCTTGTTTGTTTTTTTGTTTTTTAATTTCTGTACCTACTGAAATGGGACAGGTAACCTGGGAGGAGTACAGGGATGCTGCCCAGTTGTATAGGGACGGGGTCAGAAGGCCAAGGCACAGCTGGAGATGAACTTGGCAAGGGATGCAAAGAATAACGAGAAGGGATTCTACAGGCATGTCAGCCAGAAAAGGAAGGGCAAAGAAAGCGTACCGGCCCTGATGAATGAGAATGGAGAGCTAGTATCAACAGACAAGGAGAAGGCTGAGGTACTCAACAACTTTTTTACCCTCAGTCTTCACTGACAACTGTTCTCCTCCCCCCTCCCAGGTTAAGGGACATCACAATAGAGACCAGGGGTGTAAAACTCCACCCATTGTAAGGGAAGATCAAGGTTCATGCCCACCTGAGGAACCTGAACATACATCAGTCTATAGGACCTGATGAGATGCATCCCAGAGTCCTGAGGGAACTGGCTGATGCAATTGGAATCAGAATAATCCAGGCTGGAAGGGACCTCTAAAGGTCTAACCCCCCTGCCATGAGCAGGGCCATCTGCAACTAGATCAGGTTGCCCAGAGCCACATCCAACATGGGCTTGAATGTATCCAGGGATGGGGTTTCTACCACTTCTCTGGGCAACCTGTTCCAGTGCTTCACCACCCACATTCTTTAGGTACATCAACCTAAGGGTTTGGTACAACCTAAAGGTTAGGTTCACCCACAGGGCTTCTTTAGGTACATCAACCAGAAAAGGAAGGACAAAGAAAGTGTATCCCCCCTTATGGGCTGGACTGGCAAACTGGTAACAACAGACATGGAGAAAGCTGAGGTACTCAATGACTTTTTTGCCTCAGTCTTCACTGGTGACCTCTCTTCCCACACCTCTTGAGTGGATGGAATGCACAACAAGGTCTGGGGGAGCTAAGTCCCTCCCACTGTCACAGAAGATCAAGTTTGTGACCACTTGAGGAACCTGAATGTACATCAGTCTATGGGACCTGATGAGATGCATCCCAGAGTCCTGAGGGAATTGGCTGATGTACTTGCCAAGCTGCTATCCATAATATTTGAAGAGTCATGGCAGTCAGGTGAAGTACCTGGGAACTGGAAAAAGGGAAATATTGCCCCCATTTTTAAAAAGGGTAGAAAGGAAGACCCTGGCAACCACTGACCTGTCAGCCTCACCTCTGTGCCTGGAAAGATCATGGAGCAGATCCTCCTGGAAGCTATGCTAAGGCACACAGAGGACAGGGAGGTGACTGGAGACAGCCAGCATGGCTTCACCAGGGGCAAGTCCTGCCTGACCAGCCTA
Organism: Podiceps cristatus; assembly: GCA_000699545.1. NCBI lineage: Eukaryota > Metazoa > Chordata > Aves > Podicipediformes > Podicipedidae > Podiceps > Podiceps cristatus. Next base: position 4,546 of record JMFS01045013.1, on the reverse strand, counting down.
GTGACCTTGTACAATGGAGCAGCTACATCAGTGGACAAGGGAAGAGCTACTGATGTCACCTATCTGGACTTCTGTAAGGCCTTTGACACATTCCCCCACAACATCCTTCTCTCCAAATTGGAGAGAGACTCATTCAACAGGTGGACTGTTCAGTGGATAAGGAATTGGTTGAATGGTGGCATCCAGAGAGTGACAGTCAATGGCTTGATGTCCAGATGGAGACCAGTGATGAGTGGTGCCCCTCAGAGGTCCATACTGGGACTGGTACTCTTTAATATCTTCATCAATGATATAGACAGCAAGATCAAGTGCACCCTCAGCAAATTTGCAGACAACACCAAGCTGAGCAGCGCAGTTGTGACACTAGAAGGATGGGATATCATTCAGAGGGACCTGGACAGGCTGGAGAAGTGGGCCAGTGTGAACCTCATGAGGCCAAGTGTAAAGTCCTACACCTGAGACAAGGCAATCCAGAGTTTCAACACAGGGTGGGGGACAACATGATTGAGAGCAGCCCTGCTGAGAAGGACTTGGGGGTGCTAGTTGATGAGAAGCTCTACATGAGCCAGCAATGTGTGCTGGCAGCCCAGAAGGCCAACCATATCCTGGGCTGTATCAAAAAGAACGTGGCGAGCAGATCAAGGGAGGGAATTCTGCTCCACTCTGGTGAGACCCCACCTGGTGTGCTGCATACAGCTCTGGAATCCCAAACTTAAGGACATGGATCTGTTGGAATGAGTCCAGAGGAGGGCCATGAAGATGATCAGTGGGCTAGAGCACTTCTATGAGGAAAGGCTGAGAGAGTTGGGGTTGTTCAGGCTGGAGAAGAGAAGGCTGCAGGGAGACTTTATAGCGGCCTTCCAATACCTGAAGGGGCCTGTAGGAAAGCTTTCCTGTAGGAAAGCTGGGGAGGGGCTTTTTAGAAGGGCATGTAGTGATAGGCTGAGGGTTAATGGCTTTAAACTGGAAGGGAGTAGATTTATCTTAGACATTAGGAAGAAATTCTTCACAATGAGGGTGATGAGGCTCTGGCACAGGCTGCCCAGAGAAGCTGTGGATGTCCCCTCCATGGAAGTGTTCAAGGCCAGGTTGGATGGGGCCTAGAACAGCCTGGTCTAGCTGCCCATAGCAGGGGGGGGTTGGAACTAGGTGATATTTAAGGTCCCTTCCAACCAAACCATACTATGATTCTACTCTTGCTACTGCTTGCTTTTTTTCTTCATTTTTATCTGACATGGATGAGCTTTGAAATTCCATCTTGTCTGGCCACGTGTTCCTTCACGCACATTTAAAACCTGCCCCATTCCTAAATACCTTGAAATAATTTCCACATGTGGTTCTGGAAAACAAGGCTGTATCTTAGTCTGTGCTGCCTTTTTATTTAGGGTAAGCTACACTAACTTTGCTACATTTCTTCTGTTGAGAAACTAAGGCACAATGTGATTTGATGCAAATGACAGAGCCTGTGCCAGAACCAAGATATAAATTCTGGAGCACCTGGGCCTGAAAACTCTTGCTGAAAACTTGCATTTCTTTCTAGTTTCCCAGATGAACATCTCCAGAGAACACAAGATATGTCTGTCTTTAATCAATATATTGGGCAGAAAGACCTAATAAAACATGCCATCTGTATGGCTTCCTTAATTTCTCCACACTGAGAGCCAATGAAGTCCTCTCAAGAAAATTACTACAGAATAATCAGTTTGTACTTTTCATCAACTAATTTTAAAGTTCCCTTATAAGAACTACAGAGAAGTGAAAGCTATTATTTAGGTCTGTCTTGAATCTCATCTAAGTAGAGGGAGTCTGCTATTCTAAGTCCTGAATCATATGGGAAGGATTGTGGTTTTGTGGGGGTTTTTTTTGTTTGGTTGGGGTTTTTTCCCCACCAAACTTATTGATGTTCCTTGGACTGCAAGCTACATCAAAACCAGGCTGCCAGATGCAAGAAGTTAATGCCACCAGTAGATCTCCCATTAAACATTACAGCATTTACCCACTTCTGCTAGAAAAGATTTTCATTATACTTGAATATTCTCAATATTTTACAGGTTACAAGTCTTCAACAGCTTTGAGACTACAATGAATATTCACTGAAATGTCAACATCTCTGTAGTATGGGAACTAAGTCTAGAAATCTCTGAAATCAAACCAGGTCTAAATTATACTGCAGCTCCAAACCAAGAGAACAATCTGCACAATACCAGCTACAGTCCTCAAAAAAATGTATTCTTACTGAATACCAGACCCCAAAAATATTTGTTTTAAAAGGAAAGAAATTAGTACATTTCAGAAAAATAAAATGTAACATCCTTGTGAAAGAATGCTGCAATATTCCACAGTAACTGTCCGGAACACTGAAGCTCTTCAATGCTTCCGGGAGCCCCCATTTTGAATGCTCAAATTTAACAGTACTTTTTTATTTGTGCACTACTTCCTAATCATTTTTTCCAGAACTAATGAAGCTAAATGACTAGAGAGGCTCCATTCTGGGGCCCACTATTTCCCTTGACTTCATAGGAAATCCAATTGTTGCTAAGCTAAATACCACCATAAAAACTAATGACATATTTCATTTATAATTTATGCAGCCAGCTCTACTCAAGGAGGTAAAATAAGTGCTGGTTCCTAAGCATGGTTTACTTCAGCTTTTGTCCCTACTGATATTTTGAAATACTGTCTGTTATTATTAAATTCATGATCTTATTTACTTAGTATATTTTCATAAGCAGCAATGGGAACTAATATTGGCATGGTTTGTCAGGAACTGACAGCAGCTGGGTTAGATTAAACAAAGCTCTCTGCAATACTTATCTCTAACTTGGCATCAGCTTTTCTATTACTGCATCTAAAATCCTGTTTCTAGCAGTAGTTGAATTTACAGACAGGAAGTATTTAGAAGGTTCATACAAAAAGATCACGTTATACAACTTGTTTCAGTAGGACCAATTTGCTAAGTGTTTGAATTCTCACTTTTTGTTGATGAATATTTAATGTGTTAAGTACAAGGAATATTCAGTACTCACCAGACCAAAAGTAATCTTAGGAAGGATTTGGAGGGAACTTAATTTACTATAAAACTCCTGAATTTGCTTTACTTTCTTCTGCATATAGATTTTTAGTGAACTACATGACAGCTCCTACTGGGAAAAGTATGACCGTGTTATTATACAGTCTAAATAGGAAAATATCCTGACATAACTATTGAAAGTAAACTGATTTCTAAACAGTAAAAAAAAAGAAGCAATGGAAGCATACTCTATATGAAATGTGCAATATTACATTACATGATACATGTGTAACGTACACAAGCTTGTGTACCCAGTGGACTGGGTGTTCAGTTAGGTCCATACCTGAGAGTCAGCTTATTCCTACCTTGGAGAACCCCAGCTATAAACCCTGCACCTGTGGACTGATATACCAAATTTCCATTTATCCAATATAACTATGAGTTTCTTACTACATTATGAGTCTAATTTATCAAGTTCTTCAGAGCTCTGATATCAGTGACATTTGTGGAATTAAGTTATGTATTGTGTGGAAAAATAAGACTCCCAATATAAATCCAGTATTATGTGTTGCCTTTCAATTTCATAGACCCTATTTACTACTTTGCATGTTGTTTCACATTACCTTCCCATTCCAAAATGCAATATTTTATTGGATTGTTATAAACTAAACATATGTTATTAGATTTGTTAGATTTTTGGATTCATGTACAGTAGAAGTTCCCATTTTACTGGAGCCAATGACTTGTACTGTCTTACATGCTTGGGTCTTTTCTTGATTGGGTTAGAACATTTTTAATTCAACTACACGTAAATATATTCTGAATTCTTCCTGTAACATGTGCTACCCTAAATTTCCTTGAAGGTACTCCCCCAGTGCTGTCCATTTAGGTAACTATAAATTCCTCAGTTTAGACAACTGTTGTTCTCCGTTGAATTATTTTTTTCAAAATATATTTTGTTGGCAAGTTTAAGGACTCATATTCATCAGTTTCATTATTTGATCTGTGTACCATCCCTCAAAAACTGTTTCCATTAAAACACATAGATGTAATACCTTCCACATTCTAGTCAAAAATACACAATTTCAAATGAAATTGTCAGCAATTCAGAAGCCCATTGCCAAGATGCCTCATACCTATAACTCAGATGTTTCACTCTGTTAATGTATCATTCTCCTCGACTTTTCAGCCTCTGACACTGCTTCATCTCCAGTATTTGGAAAACTTAGATCAAACTGCCTGACATTCTGAGTACCAGTCCAAGTGACCAGATGCAAGACTTGCTACCCTAGATGCGGTGTCATGGTGCCCATGGTAAAAGTGAAGCATGCACTGCCATATCACTGTCAGTGGAAAAGAGAGAGTTTATGGCCAGAGTAGTCTGTTCCCTTATATAGGGACATATTTGACCTGAACTAAAAGCTGTAAGTAATGTCTAGTTCCCTAAAGAACAGCTGAAACCCACCTTCCCTTGATTCTTGGAGAAGAAACCGAACGCAGCACTTGGGGTTTTGATTGCACAGGCACTGAAGGTAG
>KL265927.1:0-12943 GCA_000699545.1 Podiceps cristatus | reverse complement strand
CCCTCCGGGGCCAGCCTGTGCCAGTGCCTGACAGCCCTTTCAGTGAAGAAATGTTTCCTAATATCCAATCCAATCCTCCACTAGCATAACTTGAGGCCATTTCCTCTTGTCCTCTCACCTGTTACTTGTGAGAAGAGACCCACACCCACCTCGCTACAACCTCCTTTCAGGCAGCTGTAGAGAGCGATAAGGTCTCCCCGAAGATGATGTGGGTAACATTTCTTTATTTTTCAGTATTACATTGGTGCTTTAAAACTAATCCCTCTGATCTTTTGCAGCACTTAAAATTGATTTTATTATTTTATTATCTATTTATTTATAAAAATGTCACACACAATTTTTTTTTCTAGCAGATTTACAAATATAATTTGTAATGCTGTATTGTATGAATCATCAAGGCATCTTCTAAGCTTGTTAAATGTTACCTTATATTTGATTACTGTTTATTGCTGTTTAATGTGCATTAACTCAACTGTATAGACAGGTTTTAATTAGAGGGCCTTTTTCATGGAAAGCTTAAAAGCAGATGATGTTTGCTAATATTTAGTTTTCAACAGAAGTACAAAAAAAGGGCATTTACTTGTAGCTCATCTACCCTTGGAAATTAAAAGCTAGGAAAGTTAAATACAATTACATTGTTTTGCAAGAATTAAACTGTACTCCTCCTGTTTAAAGTTCATTGTGCTCTTACACTTCAGAGCTGGCTGTGGACCAATAATCAAGTATTTTTTTTTTTTTTCCTGGAACTAAAAGATTGCCTATTACAACAACACTAATACTGATAGCATAATCAGCATTTCTTAAATCTGAGTTGTATGTCTTGTCTGCTGAGTTCACGTCATGCAGAGTTCATATATTTATCTGTGCCAGCAGAAGGATGAATTGGCATTTTCTGTCAATGCAGCTGAAAAGTTGTGATTTTTCAAATTAATTTGCATGCTTTAAATATTTATAAATTGCAACAGAATATGACATTCAATGGTTGATCACATATCCTTAAAGTCTTTGAATGTGAGTTGCTAGAACTCTTCCCAAATATAATCCAAATCCATATCATCACTGTTTTCCCACCCTACAGGAAGGCTCTGTACATCATCGCATAAGAGTTTGGTCACCCAGGTGGCCATTTCCATAAATGACCATACATCGTAAATGTGAAATACACACGTGCCTGTGTGTACATGCACACAAGTCTGAGTGGATAAGGTCAGTCTTGACCTTTTCGCTGTTAATATAATTCCCACATAGTTGTAATTCTTGGTCTAGCATTTTTCCAGTATTGTAGCAATCTCTTCTTATTGCTGAATGTCACATCTACTGGATTAGATGGTCACATATTTTATGTTTAACAACTTCTGTGTTGAGGATTTGTACTTGTGAAACTTTTCCCAATTGAGCTGAAAGACAGGAGAAACAGTGTCAACTATAGTTAACTGTATGAATATTACATGGTTTATAAGATTATAGGAGTTCTTCCTTAAGAGCAGCTCTCCAAGTTGGGAGTTTATTTGTCTACTTTTGCCTGTTTAGGTAAGTGTGTTTTTAACCACAGACCTTTTACAGAAATTGTTTATCATGGGGCAAGGATTACTGCAGTATTAGGTCTGTACTATTAGGTCTGTATTAGCCCATTGTATTGGGCTTGCTTTGGCTTTGTTTTTTAAGCAGTGAGAGAACCTAGAAAAGTTAAAGAATTGAAGTTATCTTTCTTTCATAAATTAAAAAAGCTGAGTTGTAAAAAAAAATAATTCATAAATTAAAAAAGCTGAGTAAAAACCTGAGTTGTCCCATCCATATTTTTGGAGAAGAAAGACAAGTAGATTCTAAAAAGACTACATGCTAATTTAAAAGCAGCAATATTGGTGATACTTCGTATCCCAGTCATGCCTTTTCTGTATTTATTTAAACCATATCTGCCCTCTTTTGCCTTCCTCATACATTTGATGATAGGAGAAAAGTGGGATAGAAAAGCATCAAAGCAAAAGTTATTTTTACTTTTACCTTTTTAATTATAATGTTGTTTTTGATGTGCGAACTCTTATTTGTGCCCTTGTTGCCAGGCACTTGGTTTGTTCATGTGTTCTTGGTGCTTTCAGACACTTGTATGCACAGTTGTTTAGGGGTAACTCTGCTGTTGAATTTACAGCTAAGGGAGGATTGTTCCACGAAAGACAGACTGGAGTAAAATCACTTTTGTCTTTGCTTGAATGATGTACATAATATGTTGTTGTTGTTGTTAATTCCTATGATGAAGTATGTCGGCTTTAAAGTTTCCAAGCCGTCTTTCTTCCCTATTCTGTTTATAGGCAATCCGAAGTTTCCAGGTATCCTTACACATCTTTCCAATGAACCCTGAAGTATGGAAAGAGGACCTTTCCTGGGCAAGAAAACTACACGAACAGCAGAAGGCAACAAAGACTGAGGCAGTGCAAGCACTGGCAAGAGAAAAAGAGCTTTCACAAGAATCAGTCCCAGACTATGACTTTGAAAGTGATGAAATTGTGGCAGTCTGTGCTGCCATCGCAGAGAAGGAGAAAGCTCTTTCAGCAGCTAAAACGGTAGTGATTGTGTCTGCTTCAGGCACGGTAGAGACTGTTACCGAGAAGGAGGATTGTCCTACAACCCCTGATGAAACCCTTTTCATCAGAGCTCGATAGGGCAGCCTTATGGGTTGCCAGTACTGTTTTAAGAACTAGTGTTACGTATTGCATTGGGCTTGCTTTGGCTTTGTTTTTTTAAGCAGTGGGAGAACCTAGAAAAATTAAAGAATTGAAGCTACTTTTCTTTCATAAATTCAAACAGTAATGACCTAAATTGTTCCATCCATATATTTGGAGAAGAAAGACAAGTTGATTATAAAAAATCTTACGAACAAACATAATATTAAAATGCTTAACTACATTCTAACAACTGCTTTCATCTTTCTGTATTTCATTATTTTACAAGTTAATGTCTACATTTTCCCAGTAATTAATAGGCTTTTATTTAAAATATAAAAGAAATGGGGATTCTTTAAAAATGTATTTCACTTCTTATTCATTAACATTATTTGTCTTCCAGTTAAAGTGTGAACTGCTCTCTGTTACCAGAAGTCTTTATTTTCTTTAAGATTACCTTTTCTATGAGGAAGTTTCCTATGAAGCAGAGATGGATTATTATTTTGCTTGTGTGTATGTGATAGATCTGGCATCTGATTTGTAGTCAAATGATATCAGTAGAAACCTTTATCTTACTTTCATGGGTGAATTGGTTAAACACTTTCTGATTAGATGAAAGGAAATGCTATACCAAACAAGCTCCTGAATGCTTAGTTATTACTGAAAGTTTGACCAGAAGAAAGAACATTCAGCTGAGACTGAAACACGCCTTTTGCTTATCTCGAGTGCTGTGCTACAGACATCAACAAAAGTAAAATGGTGAGAGTTGGGAATAAGTATGTCTGAATTGTATTAAGCTTAGCCTTTTCTTTCTTAGTGAGGCTAATCTGATAAAGGGAGTCCGTTTGTTTTTCCTAATTCTTATGAACTACCATTAAAGTATGTTCTTAGTGAAACAGTTTTTCAGGACAACATTGCCTGAGTCTCCTTTTTTATCCTTTTTGGGATTTTGGATGCTGTGGTGGGTACTTGCATTGTGTTTAACTTAGAGGCATAATGTAGGAGATATGTTTAAGGTTTATCTTTCTTGAGGGGAGGGTGGCTGTTGGCTCCTCATACAGGCAGTTCAGAGAAACAGCCCATTTCTTCTCTGTGCTGAGACTGCTCTCATTTCATTGTCTTGGAGAGATGGTAGAGATGGTATCCTCCTGACTGGACTGCAAAATATGGTCAACTGAGGAATTCCTGGAGAACTCGGGATTGGGAAGACGTCATTTCTACTTAATTTTGATAGCAATTTGCATGATGAAAACATTTGAATAATAGCTTTGTAGACAAGTGAATCCTTTTAAAATCAGTCATCTTTGCATTTTTCATATCTGATCTCTGTTTTCAAAATAACACATTTTTAAAAGAAATAATGTTGCTTGAGAAGCACAGTGATTTTTGCAATAGAAAGCATATAGTAGAAAAATTACCTCAAATCATACTTTGAGATTAATATTTAAGAGGACACAGTCTTTGCAGAATTTATTTATCCCTTTTAAAAACTTGACTGCTATGTTGTACTTACAAAGTTTTCATTAATTTTTGGAAGATTCTCCCTGAATATATTCTTTCAGATACGTGAATTTTTAGATCTGTGCATGCATGTGCACATGCAAAAAATCTACACTTTTAAACATCTCAGTGTTCAAAATAATTATAATTACAGCATCTAATATGTATTTCAAAATGCAAAACATCACCATAGTACATTTTTATTTGTTTATTCAGTTCGGAAATAGATCCGTACTGAATAGGCATTTGATTAAGATACAGTTTGATAGATGTTTTAAATTGTCCCTGTTGAAGAATTTCTTAATCTTATTTTTCCCAACAACTTAAGTAATAGTATAGGAAGTATTTGGACAGATGTTTTCAAAGAAGAGACATTCTCTGGCTAGAAAAGGAAATGTGCAAGAAGCTGTAAATAAGGTATGTTTTAATTTTGAAGGAGTTCAGCTATAATCCAACACATTTTCTTTCTTTGTGCTTTATACTTGCGTCAGTGTTACGTATTAAGTCATGCAGGAAGGACTGCCTCCCTCCTTTCAGTGGTCCATGTTATCACAGAATCTGTTTCCACTGAAATGATTCACAAAATTCCTATTGACTTCAGCACTGTTGGGTCAAACTAATGGAGGGGTGTGCATCTACACCATCAGGCAGAGTGGCTGTGCCAGGTTTGAGGGGTGGTTGTTTCCATCCCCTGTGCTAAATGTGTTTTCCTTCTGATTAGATTAGGTTTTGAATTCTAGGGATTGTCAGGACTGTAGAGTCTTGTAGCACACTGTAGAGCAGATATGTTTTTGTGATACTGGTATTCTCAAACTGGGAAAAAGTTCAAAAATTGATGATTTCAACATTGTGTTTTGTACAGCATGCCATGTTTTGCATGTATGGGATTTTGTGGATCTGTTTGAATAAAATACTGTCTTCTCTGATGCTTAGTGATGCCTGTTTATTCTTTTGGTTCTAACAAGAATAAGGGTTACCATTGACCATTTTAGAATGTTACTTATTTAATCAGTTGTCTGCTTCTGTTTCTGCTGAACATGTTAATGTGTTATAGTAAAAAAAAAAAAGACAAGACATCTCAGGAAAAATGTTCACTAAAAGATAGTGCTCAGTGCTTTTAAACCTCTCAGGTGTATCCAAATGACAGGGACCCAAAGAGTAAGCCTTTGTTATCAAAAATAGGATCTCTGTGAAGCACCCTCCCACTTTGCTAGCAGAAATTTATTTTTGTTGTTCTTCGTCATCGCTAGTAGCAATGGCTGTAGTAGCTTCCATGTGTTTGCCTTCCATATGAATCACAGATTAAGATGTTGAAGTGTTGCAACATTGTTACAGAGGAAATCTGAACAACAGTGGGTTAGGTGGATTAATTTTTCTTAATTTAAAATCTATAATTAAACATTTATTTTTTTTCCTTTTAATCCCTTTATATCCAGTGAAAAGAAATACACAACCTCAGAGGGCCATTAATATGCCTTGCGTTAGATAAGTATCTCAGAATGTGTTGAATCAGCCTCCCAAGGTGCCTAATTATTTTCATTGACTACAAAGGAAGCTGAAGGTGACTGACTGGCAGTTAACTTCAAATGCTGAAACAGAGCATATGAATTCCACCCTTATAGACAGAGATAAGTATCTTTAAAAAACTAAACATAGATTATACTGAGAGAATAAATCCTTTCTGACAATACTAGAGGGTAAAAAAAATATGGATCAGATAACAGTGATTCTAATTTGATAACTCCGTAAGAGACTGGATTTTAAAAGTAGTTACGAAGGGGGAAAAAGCAAATGTAAGTTTCCTCTACTCTCCTAGTTCCTGAAAGTTGTCTTTGGTAATCTGTTTGTGTTGGGCTTTAAGATGAGAGAGGCAGCATTGGAAACTCACCTGGCCATGTAAGATAAGTACCCCCTAAAACCACGGAGAAGGAAGTAAAAACTAATGTTGGGGGCAGGTGCTCTGTTAATTTTGTTTGAGGTCATATAATAGCTATAAAACTATAATAGGCATAGTTAGGACTGGGACACAGGAAAGCAGAAGCATGTGGGCTTGGTTTATTGGCAGGTTGCAGACACCATGTGTTTATTGTAGGTCAGTATCATGGTAACATCATGTTCTTGAATGGACTGGAGTCCTTGGCCCGTGGTATCTGCAGAGAGGGCTAGTTTAGAAGCAGGAGGAGCTTATGAGCATGGATGATTGCTGGATGTGCTGGCCTGGGTTTGAGGGCTGATTTTCTAAGAGCTGCAACTCTAGGAGTTCTAAGAGTTGTAGAATGTAAATGATGAAGGGGAAAAGTTAGAGGTGGGGAATGAGTTGACTCTCTGGGTCCAGAAAGGAGATGATTTAGACTTCAGTTGGTTTCCAGATCTGGTAAAGCTGGTGCGTCTAGAACAAGGCCTAGGAGTGGAAAGGTCTGGTGGTCTTTAGTAGCTCTGATAGTAAACCTATCTTAAGTAGAATAGATTTGCAGTTGTGTCTAGGAGCTTTCTCAGCTAAAAACCTTGTTAGAATGCTTTTTGGTTAGGATGATGGCTATTTGGAGATAGTGGATTGCACTGATTTCATTAGTGCTTTGGCATTGCATCTGTGACACTTCAGTTCGGCAGCGCTAGTGCTGCAAACAGCAGAAATGTATAAGCTTGACCTAAAACAGGATCCTACAGCCCACCCTTATTGTCCAAGACCTCTGACAGTATATCCTATACCCTAAGTCTGGTCCAAATCGTAATGCTGACTTAATATTATTGATCAGAGATACAAATTTTGGTAGAAACCACTGTCTCCTACAGGTACTGGCTGTCATCCTGCCTATAGTGGGTAGAATCTCTAAGCTGTACCACAGGGCAGGGGCTTACATTGAGTTAGGGCTGGGGCTTGGGGCATGGGAATGGAGTGGGAGGTCTAGCGGTAGCCCTGAATGGAAGGAGTTCTGGGAAGCGGTGGTCTGGGAGGTGTGGGCAGGACAGACTGCTGGAAGCGAGGGAGCGGGACTACCAGTCACAGGGCTAGTGGGATGGAGTCAGGGAGGTACAGTTTTAGTATGAGAAATTTTTGAATGGTGAATTAGTGTCTTTTCTCTGAACACAGGACTGGGGAAGGTGGATGCCGATGTGGAAGACAGGCTGTTTCAGGGGTATATGAATGTCTGGGGGCCAGGAGTGGAAGGGAACTCTTACACGTAAGAAGGGAAGCCCTTTTGAACATATGGAAACTACTCATAATACCCAGCAGGAAAAGAACATTTTAACTTCCATGTGGCAAATTAATCTCCACAAACGTGTAGCTTTTATTTTACAAGACTTGTTACGCTCAGGGAGGCTGAGGAAGGTGATTCAGTAATGTGTTCAGCATAGAGGAGGGTACCAAAGCTGAGCGGGACTGTCGGGCAGCCGAGAGAGATGTAGTAGTCCATCACCCCCCCAAAAAGGCCCACTTGCCCAGTCCTTTCAGCCAGGCTACTTCTGATCACCCATCTGTGTTTGCAGCGAGGCAGTAAAGGTGTTCCCATTTTCTCTCTGTGCACTGCCGTTGAGTCGTGGCAGGCAATTCCAGTACTGTTCAGAAGACTTTGTAATCTGGGGCTGGTCGGGAATCCTTGAGTGCATTACTGAGGGAGTTAGTGCTGATGACGTGTGCTATGAGTCCAGTCCCCTACTGACACACCAGCAATGCTGTGGACAGCAGGAACACCTCAGGCTTATCATATGTATGTGTTTGCTAAGGGAGGCTAGAAGGTCAGCTACTTAAGATGGTCTATTCTTGCTTATAGCTCTTCCAGACCACATGTATTTCTCATCAGTAACGATGAGAAATAATAATAAAATAATAAACCCCACCAAAAATAATAATAAGCCCTTATTTAAATACTTATTATACACTGATGATATTTAATTCTGTCATTGCATACAGTACCAATAACATCGGTGTGCTGCTTCGGGCTGGCTGCAAAGGTGTGGTCCAGTATTGGTACAGGTATCTGCAGGTGGCAGATACCGCTCTGCCAGGTACGATTTCCTGTCTTGGGAAGTACGATGAGTGTACAATATTTGTTGGTCACTAGTAAGCAACAGGCCATAGTTAAGTGGTTTAATTGCAAAGAATTCAGGCAGATCTTTATCTGTAGCTGCAGTATGAACTTCAGTTCTCCAGCTTAGCTGGTGGAAAAGTGGCTTCTGCTGCAAATATTTGTGTAGAGATTTAACTTCACTTTCTACATGTATCAAGGCAAGTAAGCTCAACTGTTCCCATTAAAGGCAAGTGTCTGATTTTTGTTTGTTCGTTTGCATAAAGAATTTTCATGGCTCTGTGTCAGTGCTCTTTGGTATGTTTTTGAAGATGGCTGCCTCTTGCTGATGGTGATCGTGCTGTGGTGTTTCAGAAACTTTCAGGACAAAGTATGGTTTGACAGTAGCTGAGAACAAAGGGTTCCCAGGTGGGAGGCTTGTTAAGGTGAGGAGCTGGCATGGAATGGAGGAGTCATAAACATCTGAGATCAAGCAGAACATTTCCATTTAATTGTGATCTCCAAAATTACTTTGGTCAGTACAACTGCTTAAACATATCAACATAAGGCTCAAGATTTTCCTTACAATAAAGCATTCACATGAAAACACTTTAAGCAGCATAACATAATTATTATTTGACAAAACATCCTCCAAGTAGCTGTACAGAAATTTTGACAAACAGTGTTTCTGGAACAAGATCTAACCCTTACAACATAAAACACAAAACTCCTTTTTGTCAGTGGTTAACAGCTGGTTTTGGTGATATGTTTGCCCTTAAAACTCCAAGAACAAATGATTTTCAAGGGGTTCAAGACCAGGATATGGTTCTATATAACCTATACTTTTAAATGAAGATTCTGCTTCCATGGTTTGGTACATTTAATTTGATGGACTATCAGATTACACAGTCATAAAATTCTATTTACTATTTAAAGTAAAATGATAAATGTTATGAAAAAATACCTTTATTACATCAGTGATGCTTTAACTAAAGTGGATATTAAGACTACTAACCAAGGGTTGAAAGTTTTAGGCCCTGATATTGAAGCACTTCTATATGTCCTTAACTTTACATGTAAGGAGTCTCCCTGGCAACAGAGGGACTACTCTGATGGGCGATGTTAAATGTGTGCCTAAGTGTGTGCAGACTGTGGGCCGAAGTACTCGAAGAGGCGCGCATGTGTTATACAGCGAAACATTCTCAGCACATAAATAAAATCTGGCTTTTTAGTATGTACATATACTGAAAAGAAATATTCTTAACTGAAACGATGTGTTTTCTTTTTCTCTCTTACTAGCGCATATATTCCCATTTCACTCAGAAAGTGCTTATATATTCTCAGCTAGAGAATTACCTGATCAGCTGTGAATCTAGCATGGATGTTATACAGCGAAACATTCTCAGCACATAAATAAAATCTGGCTTTTTAGTATGTACATATACTGAAAAGAAATATTCTTAACTGAAACGATGTGTTTTCTTTTTCTCTCTTACTAGCGCATATATTCCCATTTCACTCAGAAAGTGCTTATATATTCTCAGCTAGAGAATTACCTGATCAGCTGTGAATCTAGCATGGACAACGAGTCTAAATTTTTTTCAGGAAATATTGGGGGAAGAGAAGGCTGGCAATCATTTCTATATACCTCATATTAATAAAAAACCTTCTCATAGAGAAGAATAGACTTTTAAATATTTTCAGTCCTGATATATATACAATGGTAAAAATTCACATTTTGATGCTTTAGTGAGACACTTTAAAATCCTGCCCCAGGCAGCTCTCAGAGTAGCTGTGTCCGGTTCCTAGCAGCTGCCTCACATTCAGCTGTAGTACCGGAAGCTTAAACTCTTGATAGCTGAGCAGCCATGGGGAGATAAAACAAAGTTCTACCAGATTTGGAAAGGGAAAGAAAGTAAAAAGAAAGTGATGGGTCTTTCTATTTCCAGAGGCCCAGTAGCTCTCCTGTGTCCCAGAACAAGACAAGGCAGTTCATGTTTCCAGTCCTGTTAGTCCGCTTCTGATGGCAGGGCCCAAGAGCAGTGTCTGTTCCACACAGTCCTCAGTAGTCTGAAAGAAATGTACCCATCACACGGCAAGAGAAAATTAGCCCTTTGGAGCACAGCTGAACCCCTCTCCCCTCGAATAGGCAGAACACCTATCTATTGCACCAGTTTTTCCAATATACCAGGAAGTATCCCCAAGGTTGATGCCTTTCACGGCTATCTATATACACTTTTCTGATAAATTCAGTGTCTCTGTGGGAAAGGTGACCTGGAGAGGGCTGCCCTTGGATGCAGAGCTGGCCGCGCCACCAGACCCGATTTCATTCACCAGGAAGACACTCTCAGAGTCCTGTCCCTGTGAAGAGTCGGAGGTCTCCGAGCTACGCAGCGTCCTCACTGACGTGGTGTCAGACTGAGCCAAGCTGGCACTGGGGCCTGGAAGCAGCGCGCGACCCCCGACGCTGCTTTCGCTTAACTCTGGAGGATAGAGCAGCGTTTGAGAGGTGCTGCTGATCTCCCTCAGCTCACGGGAGATGAAGGAGGGTGACTGACTCGACATGGCAGAGGAGGTCCGGCGGCCATCCACGCAGTTGAAATTGCTCCCCGAGTGCTGTCTCCGAGCCCCTCCAATACGGCAGAAGAGGCATTTGATCTTCTCGATGGCTTTGCTGAGCACAGTCTTGCGGAGGAGGATGTAGATCCAGGGGTCCAAAATGGGGTTCACCGAGGCAATGCGGATGGCTTGCAGGTCAGGGTTTTGCCTTACATCCTTCACTGATTCTGGCTGGTACAGCTGGTTCACAAAGACACGGACCTACACAAGGAGATGGGCGAAGAGAGACACAATTACACTGTTCCATCAGGAAATCAAAGCTTACATTTCAAAGCAGAGATCTAGATTTGCAACTGCAAGCTGTGACGAGAGGAGGCTGGCAAAGCCAAGCATCTCAGATTGGCAGCCGTGAGTTTATTTTTGGAAATAGCAAAGAAAAAAAAAAAAATCAGACGAATCTGCTGTGTATCAGCCTTCTTTATTAGAGGTAGGAAAGGAATGGCTCTTTCTCTCTCCTTCCCCTCATAATTAATCCTCAAACCTCCAACTTTTGGCTGATGTTTTTAAAAATTCCTTTTTCCTGATAGAACTCAGGAGCAAAGATGCAGACCTTGCTTCCTTGGTATACCTTGAGTCTTATGCTACCTGCAAAGAGAGATCTGACTGAGGAGACCCGGACAATCAGTTCCTCTAGCAAAGGTCTGATAACTGTTTAGAAACAAGCTGAAAGACAGATTATAATCCAAGTACCCTAGGCTCTGGAAACAAGACCAGAGTTTGTGATACCACATTTTAGAAATGCATTTTGCTGGCACCTGTCCTTACCAGAATTGTTTGTATACCCTCAACTGTTTACTTGCTGCAGCAGGGTTTGGAAAAAATGTTAAAAATAAAAATTTTTAAAAATAATAAAAAAGGAAAGGTCCCCTGGCTAGGATATAGGTCAAGATAATGAAATGATTGCAGCACTGGACCTGGAGTACTCTGCTGTCCCACATGAGGCAGCATTTTGGTTCTACTTACAAAAGCATAAAAATACTGGTGAAGTGCTCAAGAATTTATGATGTCAAAGCTCCTGCATGAAGTGACTATTTAATTAGCAATTCTAGTTTATCATTTGTGAAATTTAAGACTAAAGGATCCTGTCTGCTTCTTGAGTTTCTTCCTCTGAATCCAAGAAAAAAGCCAGTAGCCTAGTCCTTCTCCTGATTTATAAGCTGCTTTTGTAAATGCTCTCATGAGTAAGGTATAATCCCCAATTCTTCGGTATCAGTTGTTGTCTTTCCGGTGTCACTAAGAAGTATGGCATCATATGAGTTTGTTATGTCGATCAGTCTCAAATAGCTGTTCTCCATTTTAGCAAGACCTACGCAGTGGCCAATTACAGGAAGTCCTAGGAAAGCCACTGAAAAGAACTGATAACTGAAGAGGCCATTTTCTACAGATTCCTTAAGGTAAGTCAACATAAATCCCTTAACTATCTTCTTATCTAATACAGTAAAAATCTAGTAGCAAAATTATGAGGCTTTTAAAATCCCATCCTGCAATGAATCAAGTCTCGCCTCGCGGAGAGGTTACAGATGAGGAGGCAGACAAGCTTTTAAATAAGTGAGCCAAACTACAACAGCACTCTTCAGTCATTTTTATTAGAAGTTCTGCATGTGAAGCTATCCAAGTCTGGTGAAAAATGTTACAATTCTGTTTGGAGAAATTTTCCTGCAGCAGGGCAATGTGGTGGGTGGCATTTGGCTTGTCAGAATTCAGAGACTGATTGTGCTCCAAAGCTGTCAATAACGTATGTTTAAAATAATGCAGAGTCCCTCTTTGGAAGTCCTGTGCACACAGTCTCTCTCAAACCGTCTGCTAGATCGACCAACACTGGTATTTTCTTTCTCCATACTTTTCTCTGTGTTTCTGGGTACCAAAACCCGCCCAAGGAATTCAAAATATGGGAATATCCTGAATTTATACAGCAATATAATGGACCAAGTTTTACTCTCACTTTTGTAATGATTTCTAATGCTGCAGATGTCTTTTTGACTGATTTATTGACCTTATCTTTCTCTTAAGCCAAACATGCAACTCAAGTACTTCAAAGAGTATTCCTATGCACACTGAACTTATTTTTTGTGGGTTTGTTTTTTTTGTTGTGTTTTTCTTTTTTTTAATTATTATTAAGCGTTAACCTTTTCATTACTTATTTTGTATTAGCCTCGCATC
>KL265925.1:46765-65054 GCA_000699545.1 Podiceps cristatus | reverse complement strand
CCCAGGTTTCTGCACCTGCACATCAGCAAACACCTATTTGAAACACCACTCAGGGTTAGTCCCCTCGAGTCAATGGAGTTACACTGGCTGAGAATGACACCTAAACATTTAGTGCAGTCTTACTACTACTTGTAAATTGGATATGGAATACCACACATTATGATGGGAAATAAATACCAGTTTTCTGTGGCAGAAATGAATTGTCTAGTGCTCTGCACTACCCTTTCGAAGGGTTGAAATTCATTTCTTTTGCTTTTATGCATGGTGTAATTGATACAGGAATCAATGTAAAGCTTATTGTTCCCTTAGGATATGTCATAGTTTGTGTCTATAATCTGTTTTTATTAAGCAGATTTAGCAGGATTAATCTGACATTAGTAAAAAAAAAAAAATCATCAAAATAATTTGTCAATGACATTGTTTCCTTAGAAGGTGTTTATCTCCTGGTAGGCAGGGGGAGAGGGGAGGTAATTAACTGTTAACATACTATGGATTGTTTAGTGAAGGCAAAATTGCTTCTAAATTAATATTTAAGCAAACTGCTTCCAAAATGTACCAACATCCCTCTTCCTCCTCCTCCCTTCCTTTTCAGCTGTGGCTGCTCCCCTTCTGTCTGTTACGGCTTTGGCTCCTCTGAATCAGACTCTCTTTTGACCTATCAGTCCGGCCGCATCCTCTCCAGCCCATTTCTCTTTGTCGTTGGCTTATTCCCCTCTTTTTTTTTTCACCCTACATTTCAACCTTTTTATTTTCCTTTTCTTCCTTTCTACTTTCAAGCAAATTTAATCAAATCAAAATGCGTCTCTGCAACATCTTTTACCACTCCTTAATTTCAATTTTTTGGGCGTTTTTTTCAAATTTCAAATCCTTGGGTGTCTGGCTTGTTTGCAATCCCAAAG
Source organism: Podiceps cristatus (assembly GCA_000699545.1). Lineage (NCBI taxonomy): Eukaryota > Metazoa > Chordata > Aves > Podicipediformes > Podicipedidae > Podiceps > Podiceps cristatus. The sequence goes on along the minus strand of KL265925.1, from coordinate 64,155 downwards.
TAGCATGGGAAGAAAATCAGACTATGGTCTGGCTATATTTGCACTCTATGTTCTTTATATCAATGCCACAAACAAGAACTTTTCAGTCTCTTCTCCTGGGTAAAAAGCACTGCTTCTCTTCTGCCCTGGAAACTACATATAAGAAGGTCAAACTAAGTTCCTTCTGCCCTTTCCCAGATAATCTCTGCCTGTCTTCTCTGCATGAGAAAAGGGTGAGTGAGCAAAAGTAAAAAGCCCTACACAAAAATTTCAAACTGCAAGTTGCCCATGAAGTCCTTAATAAGGACACAAAATCCAAGTGACAAATAACATACCTGACAGATGGAGCAGATAAGGGGATGCTGTAACTTTATAGAATTAATCAGAAACCATATTTCTTTATCAAACCAGGAAATATGATTTGGTACATCCCTAGGTGATGGATAACGGCTTACAATGACTGTGCCAAAGTATTGTATTTATATTGGTGGATTGCCACTTTCATTATTATCATTTGGCCTGACTAACCTGGAGTCAACACTATAAGTAATTGTTTGCTTTATTTTTAGGGTAGAAGAAAGTTTTAAAACCTTATTCTGGTCAATATTTGGCTTATCTGAAGTGATATCTGTGGTGCTGAAGTACGATCATAAATTCATTGAGAATATTGGATATGTACTCTATGGAGTATATAACGTGACTATGGTGGTGGTGCTGCTTAATATGCTAATAGCCATGATCAACAACTCCTATCAGGAAATTGAGGTAAGATAAGAAATTAGATTACAAACTGAACGCACTTAATTATCACTGATAACGAAAATGTTAAAAAACCCCAAGGAAATTGTAGCTTATTCCGTACGCAAGATTAGAGTCCTGTTGAAACACAGATCTTACACTGTGAAAGAGTTAAGGCCATGTCTGTCCTCAAATTATGATTGAATTAATAATTAAATGAATCATTTCTAGAACAACTTCAGCTTCCTTGTTTTTCATGCCTGTCTGTGAGTAAACTCAATTTTCTTTACATGTATTTAATGAAAACAGTTTGTGATATTTTTACTTCCTGTGTTGGTTATGATAATTTATCCATGTGTGTTACATTAGCTGAGTTGTTTGCTCTAACAGGTCGAGTAATTTTTCCTCTGGCTTTTTGTCCTGTTCTCTACTGGTTAAATGCCCAAGCCCATCTAGGTCTGAAACTCATGTATGCATATTTAAAAATTCCATATTTTCCAACTACCAGGCATACAACCTTGATACAGGTGGGTTTTTTGAGGACTGTCTAGGTCTGCAAAACATAACTGCATAACCATTCATAAAAAGAAACTTTTAAAGGATATGAACACAGCCCGCAAGGAATATGAATAGGTTCCTGCAGAAAGGCATTTGCAGGGTTTACCCAACCTTGTTCGGTAGCATTGCTATTAGCTGACTGGATTTGCTAAATGCTTTGGCCATAAACAACTCCCTGCTAATGTAAATAAAAGGGAAGGGGGGGGGGGGGAATATTTGTATAATGTAAATGCTCTTTCTTCTGATTTGGTAAATGTCAGAATGTTGGTTTGTAGTAATTATTTGTTCTAATCTCCTCTCAGAAACTGGCACTGCCAAAGGCCAGAACTGGAAATATTTTCTCACTGTAATGTCTGATTCATCCATGTACTGTAATGCAAATATAACTCTATCTTTTGTGTGCTGTCACTAAGTCTAAATGTCAGAGAGACGTTACATATGTTCTCTGCCCCAGAAGCTTTCCTGCATGCAGAAGGCAGAGTAATGTCCCCAAAGATTCTAGTCACTTAAGATCAAGCATCTTCCTGAATCCTCTTCTACTGAAACAAGATTTACTCCTGATCGAGTTGGCCTCTTACTGCATTTTCTAGTTTTTTGTAGTAGGTAGAGATGCTCTTGAAAGTTTCTGAAGAAAAATCTTTAAAAATACCTGAATGGTTGGCCTTTATTAACTTTCTAGTCTCAACTTTATGACGACCATTTTCCTAGAAAAATGTTTTATTGTCCTTCTTGATTGTGCAGACATTTTCAAAACTTTGTTAAAGACTGCTTGTAACTATCAGCAAGCAAAACAAGCTATTTGGCCCAGATCCTCCTACTTGATGACTGGGAAAAACTAGCAAATCTCGCACTAATTCCTTTCAGTCCTCAGTACCGGGGAGATTAAAGGCAGAGTCATCCTACTGACTGCAGAGAAAGTTCCTTTTGCCAATGTGCTTATCTGACGACAGCAATGTCTATAATGACAGAGGACAGTCATTACTTAGGAATTAAATTCCATTACAGTCAGTGGGGACATGCTGGAGTGGCAAGACCATATTCTCGTGCTTTCCATTGAACATCTCTCTTCAGCTACTTCTGTTTTTCTTCTGCTTATTCCTCAAGTATTAGTGTTTCCTGTCAAATTCACTTTTATGGGGGGAAAAAAAAAAAATCCTTTTGCCAGACAGAAACCACAGAAACCAGAACTATTTTCATTCGTAGTTCTTACCTGCTTAACAGAAAAATCATTAAAATGGTTCACAAGTGATTTCCACTGTAATTCAGCTTAAGGCTTCTGTGAGGTGCAGCCCCAAACAATGAGAAGACCAAACAGCAGAAGTGAATGTTGCTCCATTGGTGAAGAGATATTGCTGTAACTGTGATGGAATTAATCTCAGTTGTGTAGGCCAGTTCTGACTGGGTTTCAGAGGTACAGGGTAATCAGAGGTTATTAATTTCAGCAGAACACAGATGTGCATGAGCACGGGGTGTTGGCAGACCCACGCTTGTATTGATGCTGTTGGTCTCCATATAAACCACAATGGAAACAGCTGTAGAGCAGCTGTACCTTATCCGTTCTTTTGCCTGATAAATGGTCCTGATACATGGCCCTGACCATCCTCCTATAAATGTCCAGCAGATCCATAAAGTATGTGCTAACCTTGCCCTTGTATTTGAAAGTGATCCTGGTCCACCTTGACAGTTCATAAAGGAGATTCATGGGCACTGAATGATGGACTTTTTCTTCACCTTCGTCCACTGAGGTGAATAATAAGAGAATTAAGGTGTATTGATCTCGGAATACAAACAGGATCCATGAAAAAATCAGCTAATGACTGAAGAAATTGGTGACATAGCCTCTTCTATGGGGGATTCCTGACCAATGCAGTGATAACAGTTAGCTGGCAGTTAGATAGCATTGCAGTTAATCAGAGACAGTCTTTGTTGTTGTGCCCATAAAAGTTTCTTCAGCTTTCCATGGCTCTGTAGATGTTCTGACACATTCACTTATCAGCACCAAATTGTCACTGAAAGACAACGTCGTTGATATCCAAGGAAATAGGAAATAGTCTAGTATTTCGAGGACCTACACTCTGTTTCCCTTTGCTTTGTTCAAATGTTCCTTATTTTTAGACTGCCACAGAGAAGCTTACAAAGACACGTTGTGTGCAGGGAGCTTGGTTTGGCAAACAGAAATTTTATTCTTGTTAAATCCTACCTGTATGTTTGTCCTTGTCATAGCTAAATTCCTTCCTATTTACTAATTATGCATATGGCCATTGTTGTGTTTTGTTTTTTTTTTTTCCTCTTCCCTTCCCAAGGAGGATGCAGATGTGGAGTGGAAGTTTGCACGTGCCAAGCTCTGGTTATCCTACTTTGACGAAGGAAGGACTTTACCTGCTCCTTTTAATCTAGTGCCAAGCCCTAAATCATTTTATTATCTCATACTGAGAATAAAAATGTGCCTCATAAAACTCTGCAAATCTAAGGCCAAAAACTGTGAAAATGATCTTGAGATGGGGATGCTGAATTCCAAACAACGGGTACGTTATATCTTCATTTTTAACCTTCTTTGTAGAAGGGATTCATGCCAGGGACCTTCTGGAGGGTGTTGCATGGTACAGAGGTAGATCAGGGACAGCACTGCCTCTTACTCAGCCTCATCGTTACATATTAGTTGTATTACATTGCCCCTAGAGGGTCCTCCCTGACTTGTGGCCTCACCATACTAGGCACTGTCTGGACACCAGTAAAAGAGCAATTTTATAAAAGTGGGTGCTTTTATAAGGGAGTTCCCCAAGGCCAAAATAAGCAAGGTCAAAACCAAGGGCAGAAGCAGAGGTACAGATAGGATCCCAGCTTGCCTGACTCCTCGTCTACCCAGCAGGCCTTTATGCCTCTTCTAAACATCCACCTTCCTTTAAGTGATTTCCAAATTAATTTTACTGTCATATTAATATCAACATTTACCGCCCTTCCAGGTTTGGGAACAGGAGTCCAGCAGGGATTAATAACACCTCCTAAATACCTAAAGCTATAATTAACGACCTCTCTACTTACATCTGCCTGGTGATATGTGGCCACTAATGGGTAAATCCTGCCTCGGCCATTGCCCCTTTGGTCATTTGAAATAGAAATTTTCTTTGGGAATACTGGCTAAACAGCGGCAAGCTTTCCTCTGCACTAGTGAGTGTCCACATGGCAAAGCAAGAGAGATGCAAGAATACGGTTAGCAACCAGACCCTTCCCCAACAGAATTAGCTTTGCTCTCCCGTGGGAAAATGCCAGAGAAATTAGAGAAAATTATGCTGGCTGTGGAAATTATTACCTGCGACACAGTGCAGAGCATCACTGGGATGAAGCATTCTTAGCACATCAATTTATAGCAAACACAATCCCACTCACAAGGCAAGTCCACCTGCTTTACATTGGAGAAGAAAATGCCCGAAACATTCACAGGAACTCAGCCACAGCTACTTGGCTGCTGTCATTAAATTCAGTCGATTCAAAGATGTGAGGAGGCAGCTTTGCTTAAAAGTGTCACGGCCTTTTTTAATTTTCTCATTTCAAGATGTGTTCGAAACAAGAGAACAACAATAGGAACCCAATCCTGGGGGAAAAGAAAAGCCCTCCAAAATGTGTTGTCTCTTATTTCTTACAGTCCCTGGATGCGAGAGGCCGGTGCAGCTCCTTGGCAGGCTGGCCAGCCTTTCTAGGGCACGTTGCTGTTCCCTCAGCCGGCTCTCAGTCCCAGCCAGCCAGGCTTTAAAACCCCAGCGGTGTGGCATTACACAGGAGAGGGAAGAAGAGGGTGACATTGGGACTTTCCAACTGAGATGTGGGCAGCCAACCCCCAGTTTTAACCTTGCAGAAGGGAAGAAGCGTAATAAGAGAGATGGAGGACAAGGAAAGGAAGGGTGAAGGAGGATTTGCAAAGTTTGCCTTTGTAACATGCAGCCTGCTTTTGGGCTTTGTCTGGATCTCTTGGCTCTCCTTGAAGGAGCAAGCAGCTGAGCAATACAGTAACTCACGGTGAGCCATCTGGCTCCAGGCAAAGCCCACAGCCTTGGACGAGATCATGCTCCCATGAATTTGAGAGAACTGCTGTTCATCCAGTCTCTGTCAGAGCCTAAATTGAAAGAAGTAGTATATCCATGGGGTCTCCTCCATGTTATCTAATGATTTAACTACCCAACATGGTAAGCATTGCCAAGATAGACAAGTATTCAGGGGCATTTTACTCCATGAATCCATTTTCTGTCTTTCAAAACTTTACTTTTTTAGGTCTGAATGTGCTGGCTTTTATTCCACTCTTACATTAAATGGTTTCCTACTGTTTTCATAAAGCTCTGTTTACTTTGGGGCTGTCTAGGTATGAGAAACTATCATTGATTTAATTGTAACATGATGTTTTATAATTTCAGAAAGTTCGTTTTCACTCTAGCACTCGAAATACAGAAAATTTTTCTGGAAAGAACGCTTATAACAAGCCCACAAGATATCAGGTAATCACAGCATGAAAGCAAGAGCCAGGGAAGAGATCTGTCAGTGAACAGCTCTTACCTGCAAGGGGCATGTTTGCTTTCTTCCAGTCAATGCCATGCTGCGACGTGTCAGCTGTGGCTTAGCACAGTCAGGGGACTGGGCTGGGGCACTTCACGTTCACAGTACTGAGACAAACGCATCCTGTCACCCATGGAAATCCACGTGGTGATAGCATTTCTCATGCTAATTAATTCCACTCAAGGGTATCTAATTTAATACAAGGACTATCATTCAAGCTTTAATCCTCCAGTCTTGCACTGACAGCATTTCATTTGTCATGGCACCGCGTCATCTCTCCAGCCTTTGTATTAACATTTGCATGTGCTTTCTCTGGCAGTGACTTGTCCTACCAAGCTTAACCTGCAATGTGGTATGGTTCAAAAAAACCCGGGGCTGCAGCGGTGGCACGGGGTGCCCCAGCCATCGCAGGAACTAACACAACAGTTTGACCCGGCTGGAGTGTTTGTGCCAGCAGATATAGTATTTCCTGTGTGAATGTGTGTAGTAGGGTAACAAAATAAGCAAAATGTGCTCAGTGGGATTTTTTTCTTTATTTTTTAACATAAAGTGAAAAGGAATCTGATGGCGAGTGGTATGTCTGAAGGAATCAACATCAAAGAGAGATGAGGAAAGTAATAGGTTGAATAAAATGTGCGACAGCAATTCTAGAATTGCTTTGTCTTGTGTTGGTGCAGCATCCAGCACAATGGGGTTCCTAGGCTGTACAGCAGGCCAGTAATAAATGTCTACTGGTTTTAAAAGTTGTCCAGGCTTTTGTGCCAGGATAGAAGTTGTGTCTAAAAATGTCAGTTAGAAAAGGGATACGTTCAGTCTGGTGTCTGGACTTAGTTGGCTTGATACCATCAAAGGCAAAGGGAAGAGATGATTGTGTCCCGCTCAAAATGGCATTTCAGCATTTCTGATATTTTCCTGACCATTCAAACTCACAGGTAATGGAAAGCTGTGGGTGCCTCTGTTGAACTCTTTTTTTTCTGTAGCTATTATTTCTAAATGAAACCGCCTAATGTTTGTGGTAAATTAGACCCTTATTTCTAAGGCTGAAAAAAAAAAAAGAAAGGCAGCTGTGAAAAAGAGATAGAAAATGATAACTACCTGCTATTTTGTTTTAATAATGCTCCTACTAGGCTGTCTTTAAATGACCTTAGAAAGTTTCAGTTGTTGCAGGAAGAAATTGTCCAAATAATATAAGAAAATGTAATAGTCCTGATTAGTTAAATATAAAGAACAAAGTTGGATAATCTGGGCAGCAAGCTTTCTTCTACAACTGGGAAAATCTTTGAAGCAGTAGCTTCTTGCTGAACTGTTTTCTTTAGCAGTAGTTATCAAGCAACGTATCTGCAGTCAGTGTACTTGGAGTACATACAGACAGCACTCTTGAGGGATAATAAAAATATATAGATTCTAAACGTGCAATATTTTGAAAAGTAGGAAGAACAAGTCAGCACACAGCTGCCATGATCTGTGAATAAACTAGTCTAGGCAAAATTATGCCTTCATCAAGCTCTTGAGCTGAGACTTTAAGATGGAGTATTGCTACAAGGCTGTGCTAAGCTCAAAAGTTTTTCCCACCTTCAGCACTGGTAGTCTCTCATGCTGTCAATGTTTTCATCTACAAAACTCAGGAAAGGTTTTCCTTTGCTCACCTTACTCTCGAGCTCTGCTACTGCCTAACTGATAACACATGCATTTGAGATCACCAGGTTTGAGATCTGTTGCCCCAGGAAGGAGTTGTCTGCTCCAATCACTGCTGGCTTGCATCTGATTTTGACCAGGAACATGAAGGTGCAAAGCATTTCCTCCCATTAGTGCTGTCCTGGGACCTCCCACACTCATGTCAAATGACATCTTCAATGTCCACAAACACAGCACCAAGAAAAAACCTGTGAATTAAATAGAAGTGTTAAGGTCTATAACAACATGATATTCAATGGTGCATATAAGTGAAGTCCAGAATAAAACACTATATATAGTGAAGTGGGAAGGAATCATGGCCTCAACATGAAAGACAAGCAACTGAGGTCCAGCATGACTTATTAGACCCAAAAAGCCTACGGTTGAACCAGAAATTAAGCCCCAAATATCATGGGTCCAATTTCAGTGCCTTGGCCACAAATTTGTCCTTTTCTTTTTGCTTCCCTCTGTGCTAGAAGGTATAGCAGGAGTTCAGATGGGTGATGGCAAATGCAGAGCTTGAAGGTTGTGCCAATAAATACATTAAAAGGATTGAATTCTATGCAGAGTTATCATTTACAAATGCCTGAACTGTTCATAGAACCTATTCTCTTAAGACCATCTTAAGACCAGCACTCAGCAGTTGAGTGTTGCATAGTATAAAAGATCTCTAAGACCTAAAGAATTTCAGTTAACTTTTAGAAAATGTGGGAACAGCACTTTGTAGAAAACGGACATGTTTGAATTGTTTCAAGTTTAGCATTCATTATCAAGAGGTTGTCTGGAAGTCTTGTTCAGCATTTCCCTGCAGTAACCAGGATTATTTTGCCGAAAGGCAATTTCACTCATCGTACCAAAAAGGAGCAGTACTGGCGAGAGGGGGAGAAGCAAGGCTGAGGAACCACAGTGCAATACTGAGGCAAAAAATTAATTACTTTCCTAAAGCTACCGGCAGAAATATGTACTAAGTGGCTAAGTAGAGTCTGGTTAAAAAGTGGTCAGATTTGTAATATTTAGTTTCTGTAGAAAAATCCAAGTACAACATGTATTTGATAGACTAGGCAGCCTTAAGCTTGTGACTTCTATTGCACATGGTACTTAATACAGGATAGCAATAGAGCAGTGTCCATCAAAAACACAAGCTATATGGGAACTGGAGTAGACAGATGTTACGTTACCATATTTTTTCAGGTAATAAGAGCATTCACTGTGTGCTGATTCCTTGTTTTAGTCTAAATTTCCTCTGGTTTCTGTTCTGAAAGAATTCTTTCTTTTTGGATCCAGGATTTCCCTGCTTTCCCCAAACATTACTTCATTTATGTTTTCTCAGGTGACAACCCTCCCTCCCTCTGGATTCTACTACCTTGGCCATCTTCAACACACCGTACGTGCGCTGTGCCTCATCTCTGTTGCCTTAATGACTCACACGGTTAGCCAGATGCCTCTTTGATACCAGGACAGTCTTAGACATCCCATATTCCATGACCGCATGGCCTATATAGAAATGACTGGATCCTTCTTTGATGTTCACATGCCTTTTGCACTACAGTAATTCATATCTGGCTACTAAGGAGAAAGAGCAGGTGTACTGATTTCTTAATTCATGTTTCACACTCTTTGCAGTTTTTTTCGGTGATGTTGAAAGCAGCGACATGTGATTGCCCTGTGAATAGATGAGCCCGTGCTGGGAGAGGCTTTACCCTTCACAGTGGCCATCTGGTCAATGAAAGTCATTTGTGTATCTGTTCTTGGATGCCCACTGAGCTCTCTTAAAACATCATCTCTGATAGAGCAATTCTGTTTATGTTTATCATAGTTGAGATTTTTTTCCCCATCAATGAGTGTCTTTTCTGTAGTGAAGAACTGGCAATGACGCAGGCCTTCAGCCATAACCTAGTGCATAGCCCAAGACTGCCAAAAGTTACGTTCCTTCTAGATAAACATAACATGCATTTTTGGAGCAATATCACATTGCAAGCTTGTATCCATGTCATCTCCCACTATTTCCATATATGCTGTTCCTTTACCAACAATCACCACCTCCCATTTTATAAGTCTACATGGCTCTATTTTTTCCCTGTGCATGTCCCTTAAAATCTGGCATTTCCCTAAGAAGCTTCTCTCACTTAAGCCAAGTTCTCCACTTCTGTTCAAACTCTCTTTTCTCTGTCCTTCACTAAATTTATTTTCTCTCCTAAACCCCCTATTATAAGGCAGAGTCTTTCTATTAACCTCAAGTCAGATGTTTAGTTCATCATGAATGAGTTTGCTAACATCATTAATTAACCACTTGCTTATTTCTTCCTCTAAAGGATTTTTTTATTGATAAGTTAAACAGCAACATGCTAAAGGAAGGCTCTGGATACCATTTCTTAGCTTGTTATTGGATCATCTGTGTTTTCTTTCTGTCTGTGGGACATACCGTACATTCATGTGCATCCCACAAAATACCCCGAAGTGCCTCTTATGGGGGCTCATTATGGAATGGCTGTGAATCAACTATTGCAGTACAAAGTTCATAATATAAAATATAAAATAAATGGGAAGTCAGTAAACAATTCTCTTTACATCCTCTGAATAGGTTTTATCCATAGTGAAATCAGGTGTTTGAATTGCTCATAATAGGTCTAGAATTAAGGCAATGTGGATAAATTCAGGTTAAGATAAATATTTCTGTTCTCTTTTCAGAAAATAATGAAACGTCTGATTAAGCGGTATGTACTGAAGGCTCAGGTTGACCGAGAAAATGATGAGGTCAATGAAGGCAAGTGGTTTTTTATGATTGACACAGACTAGAGCATATAATATTATTGCTATTGATATAGCCAATAAGAAGGTTGAGCTTAGATAACATCTTCTGTAGAGAGAGTGCACACTCGTACTAAGGTGAGCAGTGGTGACTGAGCCACATTTATGCTCCTGAAATTCTGCGTCCTCAATTTTCCTTAGCAGAACACATATACCATAGGATCTGTCTTTACATAACCCTGCTCTGCGCTATAGTTCTACCTCTCCTTGCATTACAACATCCATGGTATTGCCAACACCTGGCATTGTCTTGGGGTCTAAGTAAAGCAATTTCTGGCTGTACTGCCCATGCCTGCCCCAAGGACTTTTTTGAATCGAGTAAGAACTCATATAGCCATGGTGTCCTGTAAGATTTGTATGCAAATGGAAAAGAAACTCCTCCTAACACCTCTTAACTGCTCCCCTCCTGCAAATGCACTGTGTAGGTGGAGATCTATATGTGGAGAGGGAATAGACTTGAGAAAAAAGATGAACTTTCCATACACACTTGCTATTGCTGTCAGTACCACTACTGCAAGTACAGGTTATTTCTTATAAGTCAAATATTAAGTGCATAAATATGGGGACTTCATATAGAGCTCCACACACATTCATGACCAAGGACACGGAAATTAATGCTTTCTCAGGTCTTAAAACCATAGGGATAACTTATTTGGTTCAATATTGCTAACAAGAACATTTTCCTCCTTCTAGGAGAACTTAAAGAGATTAAGCAAGATATTTCTAGTCTCCGCTATGAACTCTTAGAGGAAAAGTCACAAGCTACTGGTGAGCTGGCAAGACTAATACAGCAGCTGAGTGACAAGTTTGGGAAGAACTTAAACAAGGACATCTGATGGCGAACACAGAGAAAGGCAACTGGTTTTCTAAACATTATTCAGTCTCAACCAGCATCTTAGGAAGGAAAAAACCATGCAAAAGATGGGTACTGCATACTCAGATTTTGCTAACTAGCAAGTATTGGTAGGAGCACTTTGCATTACTCCCGTGCTTGGCGAGTTACCAGTTAAATCTTTTATAATCCAAAAGTGACTTACTGGTAAAAATATACGACTTTTGACATCAGAAATAGATACACCATAGGGAAGGCACCTCTAGTTAAAGACAAAAAACCAGATCTTCACCCATCTAACTAGTGAAGACAATGCGCGTTTATACCGAGACTATACTAATCAGAATTGGGTGAAGTCTGAAGAAAAAATGTGCCAAGCATATTCCTTGAAAAATTTTTAAAATTGCTATCCTTGGGTGTGTACTCTCCTTCACGGGCATCCATGAAGATAACTTTGAACAGCACTGTGGTTAATGAAAAGCAAATGGGAAATCTTCTACTGAAATCTCCAAGGTAAAGTATGGCAGATAAAGGTCATCTACTTTTGGGACTGGATGAAAGCGTTGGAAAAAATAAATCAAGCTTGTTGGGTAAAGCGTTCTGTCACCCCTCTGCTAAAACCTGATAAAGGGATTCCCAGCCGAAAACTCCTCTCCGCCTTTTCCATCTACATTAGCTCGTCCACTAATGGATATGGTCTCTCTGTACACACCTAATCCCTCTTTTACCCTTTGACATCCCAGCTTCAACAACACAGTACGGAAATATTCATAATGGTGTGAAACTCACCTCCCAGGGATACCCAGAAATAGCGTGTATTGTGCTGATGCGTTCAGTTCAAGGAACAACGTTAATGCAGCTACTGCGATGCAACTGAGCTCAGCTTTTGGATACCAGAGGTCAAACAGAAAGCCACGGGGTGAGATAAACCACAAAGAACTCAGCCCAGTAGTTTCAAACCTTTAAATCAATACGAGAAGGCTTCAATTCCACTGAGAACATTCTGACCAAAAAATGGAAAAATCATTGCAGAAATTATTGGTTTATATGTTTGGAGGACCAGGAAGGGATTAAAACTGTTTTAAAGGCTGCAGTAGTACAAGTACTCGGATTGCATTTTTACAACTGGAAAGCGATGAGTCTGCACAACTGCAAACGTGGATTGCTTGGGTTCTTACATTTAGCTACATGATTTCAACTCCTAAAAGCACACCTTACTGCTTGGGAACCACTGAACTGTTCTGTTTGTTTACAAGAGACACCTATGAGATGAACATTACATTTAGGTATCAGCTAAGAAAAACAAGCAGAACCAGAAGGTGACCTGTGATCAGTTCTTAAGTGCCAGATGAGAACACAGATAGCCTAATAGAATAATAGTTATATTTGTAAAAAAAAAAAAAGAAAAAAAAAAAGAAAAAAAAATAACAAAATTAAAAAGTGTACTGTACGTAGACATGTTTAGAGAAAAAGCAAAATACTGTATTTTTACCTTTAATAAGATTATCTTGTATACTGTAATATTTTTACCTAAAAATGGGAAAAAAATAAAATTACCTCATAATATTTTGTCGTACATTGAGTGAAATATTTGCCTGATCTTTTGACTGTCCAATACATGGACTTTTTTTTGCCTTTCTGCGATGTGTGAACTGGAAATCATAATGGAAATCATTATATGGAGCAATTTTGTCATAGGAATTCTGAAGCCTGAAAGAGTCAAAAAGCAAAACTTAAATACATTTTAAAGGAGTAAAACTAAGAAATTAAGGGTTCCGTGACCAACTATAGTCTGCAAAAATTACTCCTCATTTGTGGTGCTTAATTTGAAATTATTGTATCCTTATTAATGCATTTGTAAAATTATCTTCTAAGAACAGAAATTTGGCTCAGCTGGTTTCAGACAAGCGTAGTGCTGATACTGACCGTGCAATCAAAAGTCAAATGAGGAACCTGGACGGTTGCAGGCTTTGGCTGGTAACACGACTGAAAGGGTATTTGCCCGTGATTACCCCATCTGGGCACGGGATCTGCGCTCCAGCTCCGGGTAGCGTTTCCCATAGCTGCTGTTCACAAATGTGGGAAATCTGTTGCTTTTGCATGACAGCTCTTGCAGTGGAGTGTCGTGATGAAACACCGAAATGCCAGCGTTCAGCAGAGAGTACCCAATGCCGGTGTAAAACACAGACTGAAAGTAATATTTGCAAGAATAACTCATTGCTCTGGGCTGTCTTCCACTACTTAAACCAGAAAATGTTGCTGATTTGAAATACTCAGTTTCCCCCAAAAGAAGGAATATCTTTCATGGTAATATTGCCTTTTTTTCCCCCTCCTTTCCAGCAACTGTGTAAAATTTTTTTTCAGTTTTGGAAAATCAGTCTCATTGCCACAGCCCTGTCTTAAGAACTACTTTCATTACAGCTCTACAGGATTAAAGCATTGCTTTATCCTTCCCATTCAGTGTTTTAGCATCCCCTAGGAATATAAGCAGAGTCATTCTAGGTAGAGCATAGAGTAACCACCATACTTTCCATTTCTCATGATATTGCATGCCAAGCCGCACGAGGAAGTTAAGAGGAAATGCTACGATGCACTTCCATTTTGTACATTTAAATAGAACTCAACAAAACGCTTTTCCTAAAGTTCAGCTGCTCTGCGTTCAGGAATTGGCTGTGAAAGAGCATAATAATTTCTAGGACTTCAAAAGTAGGCTAAAAGATGTATAAAAAAAATACTCTTTAAAAAAATCTGCTTCCTCCCTTTTTGCGTTTACATTCCAGGTTCTATCAAGGCCCAGAGACTTCTTACATAAGTATTCACGATAAGCAAAATCCCACTTCATCAGAGCGTTTTGCTTAATCTGGTCCCCAGAACACACCCAAGGAAGCTGTACACTATCTATTAATGTGCTATCAGCAGAAATGATGTTAAATTCATGGTTTATTCTCCAGACTCTTTTTATAATAAACCAAAATTAAGAAGCCTTGCTAAAAGATCCCTGAAAGAGCTTGGAGAGTTTGAAGCGGAAACATCAAAGCAGGCGGGTCCGAGATTGGATTAGACCCGAGATGTGCGGGTCCCGTCCCATCTCCCACCGCCGGTGGGACCTCCCGGCAGGCCAGTGTCACATCAGTCCACCTGCTGGGGCAGATGTGAGCCAGTCTGTAACAGCTCTTAGGTTTATCTTTGAAATACAGAATTTAATATTCCTTGAACAAATTCATACTGCGAAGGAAAGGAACTTTGCTCAAACTCTTTGTAGATACAGAATTATGACTTTTTATGGGAAATATGTTAGAGAAAGATTAAACTAACCTGAAGTCATCCACACAAGTGTTAATATACTCCAAGAGGTCATCCTAATTCTGCAAATCCCACAGGCCAATCAGACTAGAATTTAAACAGACACCCTGGGGAAGATCAGAACAAAGCCATTAACTAGCCAATATGGATTTGTTGACTGCCCAAGGCTTCAGACAATCACTTCACACCTCGCAAAGACCAAAGCAGTCAGCTGCTGCTGCTAACAGAAAGGGAGCAAACAGCATAAACCATTAACATGCCTTTAAATAGCTGAACCAGGAGGTTTTTAAACCAGGACACCTGCTGACCAGAGGCCAAATCCTGAAACAAAGGAGCTGCCCGAGGGCATCTGGCATCACGCCACCGCTTTGTAAAAAAAGGGATGGGCTTTGCAGCCCACGGGGTGGAGGAGATTTCATACCCAGCTTTGCTCTCGCAGCTGGACTAATTCTGCCTGTAACTTTACAAAGAACGAGGAAGGACTACTGTCCCCAGTTCCAACAAATATGGTTTAAAAGTAAATAAGAAGCAAGAACAATGTCATGAATAATGGCTTAGAAGACTGCCTGCATCCTGACCAGAGGTCACAGTACATTATATTGTCAGAACTAGGCTTTGGTTTTAATTAATCTACATGAGAAAAGCATTTCCAGCAGGCCAAAAGAAATTACCCTAATTAAAAGATGTAAGAGATTAAGGATCACTCAGCAAGGACAAGCCGGGACACAGTCCATCGCCATGAACGCAGGAGGCCGGAGCAGTGTGGACAGGGTTTAGAACACATCTCCATCTGACTGCGGATCTGCCTCTCCCGCCCCAAGCAGGAACCTGGCAGACAGGTCTTTCATTCCTAACTTGGTCTGCATTTACCTCCCTCACTAACCGACAGCCAGGGAAACGAAAGCCGTGACTCCGTAGCCAGGGCCGCCAGGCCTGTGCTGCAAGATGCCTTGCAGATGGGAGCACAGATGTTTCCTCTGTCCAGAAAATAATTATAAATACTCTCCTTGTGCCCCAGCCTGACCCCCAATAGCAGCTCTGCCCTTGCTTTGGCCACAAATCTCTCACCACTACAGAGTTAGCTGCTGCAGTCAGCAGGTCCCATCGCTCCCTTCTTCACCCGCTTGGTTCATGCCCATCATTTTACCTTGCCAGTGACTGGGCTGTAAACCCTGCAGGTGGGAGACCTGATGCTGGAGACCGGCCTGCACAAACTACGGCCTTAAAGGACTGATATTTTTAGTAAAAAGGATAGAGAGGGCACGGGAGAAATAACCCTAGCTTCCAGTGAGAGAAGGGAAGTGCAGAGAAATCCAGGTAGTTGCCTTAATGAGCTGGAAGGCAGGGGCCAAAAATGGGATTGTGGTTCTGTATCTTACTTGGGGCTATACATACCCATAGGCTTTGCCCTCTCGCGGTCCCTGTTCTGCATCTTTGCAGGGCACATCCTCCGGTGTGAGGGATAAGATCTGCCAATGCCCGGCGCAAGCAGCACAAGAGCAACAATAGGAGAAAAGAATCATTGCCTCAGTTATCATATATCATTTTGGGAAGTGATTCCCTCCATCTCTGCAGTGCTTTAATGGATCCGTATCAATAATGAGATTAGTCTTCGCTATAGCTGAGTTTAAATAAAGCCAAATAGAAAGGGAGATAATAACCAAAAGGGTAAAATAACAAAACATATTCTGGAATTTGTAGCGCCTTTGATAGCGAGCAAAAGGGCACTCGCTTAAGGTCACTTGAGACAGGTATTTAACACAAATCTGCAATGTGATAAAGGGGATTTGGAAGGGCTTAAAAGGTTAATGAATAGCGAATGAGCTTGTTAATAGATTACTAATGTTTACTATAATACAGTCTAATATCTAATTCCCTTACTAATGATTAATTATTCTGCTGTAAGGGTTTAATTAGGGCTTACACAGCAGGAGCGGGGGAATCTGGTGCCTAGATGAATTTCCACACGGCAGTCGCTGGCCCCGACTCCAGGCTCTCCTCCGGCAGCTCCCCGTGGGGTGGGCACAGCTTTAGGTGCCGCAGCAGGCCCGCGCGTCGAGGAAGCAGGAGACTGACAGCTGAGATCTTCCTTGGGAGGAAGGTCGTTCTCTTGTACATCCAAGGGAGTGGCACACAGACTCCATAGTAAGTTGCTTTTGAAAACAAGCGAACAAATCCCAAAAGGAAACCTCCCGCTGTGCCTCAGCGGCTGACAACATCGGGCACTGCAGCCGCGCTCTCCCCTCGGAGCAGGTCTCCCAGTCCCGTTGTAGTGGTACCCAGCATCACTTCGATTGCAGGTATGGTGGAACAGAGATTGTGATAACTCACTCGAGGTTTTCATTTGAAGATGAAAGCTTCCAGCAAATTAAAAAAGATGATTTTATGCAAAAGTGTTTTCTGTACAATAACGTGCTTCCGGCCAAATCTGCATGGTGATTCCCAAACACAAGATAACAAAATTGAATTCGTCCTATAAAGAAGGTCATTGGGCACATGCATTTAGAAACAGCACCAACTGATTTTATCTGTCATTCCTGCAGCCAGCCAGGACAGACAGGCAGAGCTTCAGCAAGCTACTCAGAAAACCACACACCTTCCCAGCTCTGCATTTGCAACCAGACAAGTGAGCTCACAGCTTCGTGACTTTTAGTTTGGTCTTTTTTCTCCCAAAGTCCAGAGTGTCACCATACCTGTGTCACAGCTCTCAGGGCCATCAAACCTGAAGCCCACAGAAGGAACACTTAGGCAAGCCTGTGGCTAGAGCAGACACCAGTTCCATAGGAGGGGCGGTCACTAACCACATCCAGGAGCAGTACTCCAGCTCGTGGCTTTCCAGAAGGGTCTGATTTCTGCAAAGCAATGTTACTGAGATTAAAGTATGACAGTGTGTCATAATTTAACCCCAAATGGTAACCGGACCACGCAGCCGCTTGCTCACATACACCACCCC
>KL265925.1:18889-46578 GCA_000699545.1 Podiceps cristatus | reverse complement strand
CAGCCATCCCAGAACAGCCAGTTCCAGAGAGAGCAAGTGAGGGAACCAACAGCCAGAGCAATGAACACATAGGCCTGAATGAACAGGGGGGTGGGGCAAGGCAACAAATGAAAATAAGGTAACAAGAAGGGAACATGAACAGAAAACGAACTGAACAAGGAACCAGAGCGAGGGGGCAATGGCCGACCCCCACGCACCCCGGCCATGCCGTCTCTGGCACGGAACACTCTCTCTGGCCAGTTTGGATCAACTATTCTGGCCGTGCCCTCCCAGGTTTCTGCACCTGCACATCAGCAAAACCTGGGAAACTGCAAAATGTCCTTGATCATTCAGCAGCACCAACCCCAGCCGCGTGCTGGCACCGTGCTTCACAGACTGAATCCAAAACACGGGAGCTGCTGGAGACACAACCAGCTCCGTCCTGGCTGAAACCAGGACACAGTGAGCAATTAACAGGTACCTCATCAGAAACAATATTCACTGCTGAATAAAAAGACACAACTTGAGGGAGACTTTTGTACTTATGAAACACTCTTAACCATGTGTTGTGTACCTAACAGCTCCTAACTTGGTCCCTGCTACCATCTAGCTATTACATCAGAACCCATTTCTCATGATGCTCCCCAGTCACTATTTCTGCTGCGATAAGTGTCGTCATGGGAAACCCACTGCGGGTGCATGATGGCAGAGGTAGCCCATCACGGACACATGAGCTGCAGAGAGGAATGGGGTCCTGGAGAAAACCACCTTCTGATTTCCTAAAGGGGAGGATGGAGGAGGTGATGTTATGGACCTGAACCCCAAACCTCCAGCAGGTTTTGCTTTCAAAGTGGAAGAAGGTGGGAGCAGCTGTCTGCAGGAGGGAAAGCCAGGGGAAGGAGGGCAGGAGATGTGCCCCCACGGCAGCCCAGCTGTAGCATGGAGACTGAGGTGTGCATCACCTGCCTGTGCCTGGTCACCTTTTTGCATAAATTACAGCCTGTGCACTCTGGGGGTTTTGTTTGTTGGGATTTTTTTTTTTTAAAAAAAAAAAAAAAAGGAAAAAAAACTTTAGGAAAATATTTGTGGGGTTCATGTTCTGCAGCATTCCTAGGGCAAAAATGATGAGGGGGGAAAGGTGCAACTAAATGTGTAATGAAATGAGAGGCAAAAGGGTTACAGATGAGTGTTAGCAGGCGTAAGTTAGAATAACAGCCCTTCTCGACTGGAGTTACGGCCACACAGCACGAGCTGCCTCTGAACACCTTTTCCCCAAGCTGTGCAGACACACGAGCTAGCTCAGAGCTAACTCAGGGGTTTAAATATGGCACAGGCACACCTATAGAGCCTGCAAAAAGCCAGCCCTGAACCTAAACTCAGGGTTTAGCTCAGAGAGAGCATCGTAAGGTAATAGGAATAATTGTGCCTGGTAATGCCAAATGATGCCGCAACCTGCAATAGCCCCACAGGCCCCTAAGAGAATGGGAAATCCCTAATGGGAAATCCCTAATGGGAAATCCCTAATGGGAAAGCCTGGCAGTCCGAGAGGAGAGAAACTATTTTTCTTCCATTGTTTCAGGAGGTTTTTTTCCCAGCTTTTATCTGTAAAATTTCAAACCTCTTGTCCCTGCAGAGAGCTGCAAGGGGCTGCTGCCCTGGATATTCTTCACGCTATGGAGGAAAGTCGGTGGGTATCTCATAGGGATTTCAGTGGCCTTGTCCATTCCCAAGGGGAAAGCACCACCCAAACCATTCCCAAGCTCCAGCACAGACTTCTGTGGGTGACGGAGGGAGGGCTGGTGCCGGTCGCTGCTGCTGGCGGCTGGAGCCGGCAGGCTGTGCTCACGAACAAGCAATCCCAGCTCTGCCTCCCTCATGCTCTGAAGTAAAACCAAAACTACAGGAGAAAAAAAAAAAAAAATCCTCTTTCTGCAGCGTTTTTCTTCAGCTCATTATAGCAACCTGCCTACATGCTTTAACAATGCAGAAAGCCACAAGAATCTGGCTCTTATTAAACTGCATTATTAAACCAAAGAAATGTTGAACTGCTGCTTTCTTGTTAGAATCAAAGACAATATTTCTTCAGCTGACTTTGATGCATTCAGATAGGTTTTCCTCTTTGTACTGTCTTTTTTTTTTTGGTAAATGCGTGACTTGCTCCCAGGAGACCATGTCTTTCAGTATCTCACACTCATTCACACCTGCACAAAATAAAGATTAAAAAGCTCCATAAGCAAAATTTTCCCTTCAGCTGAATTTTGTGTTTAGGACCTACTGTAGCCAAATCACCACCTGCTGCTTCCTCAAAGTGGAGATTCAGCTATTTATACTTTTTTAAAAACCATGAATACTAGGTTGTCCTCCAATCCATACTTACCTAAACCAAGATCAAACTGCTTTGAACTTGAAAACAAAGTCACGTTTCTGCTATCCTCTCGCATGATAAGGGTTTTCTTCATCCATATTTCAAATTCTAGTAGTATTACTAACAAAATGTGGAAAATGCCTGAGTCTGAGGTAACAAGACACTTGTGACAGCAGAGTGAGCGAGAGCTGTTTTCAAATTCTAATAGGGAACCCCTCCAGCACGCATCCTTCTTGGAGCTGCAGTTTAGCCTCGAGCCTTTACTCTTTCTAGGCACAAAGTCTGTTCTTGATTAAAGACAACACTTCAGTCATAGCCTAAACTTCATAAGTGCAGTAGTTTATTTCTTGCTATTCTTCTTGCAGTAGTGAGTCAGAAATCTTTGCGTTATGACAGCTTAAACCAACAAACTTGATGCTCCCAGATGCAATCAAGAGATGGGTAAAAGCTCGAGTCAAGCACACCTCTCCTGTGCTGAGCCAGCGTCACCTCAGTCCTGACATTTAGGTCTCCAGTGACAGCGGGACACACTGTCAGAAATAAGGGACTCCTCCAATGGCTGGATGAAAGACAGGAGTGGTGCAGCGTTATTGGGATGATGCATCCACCACATGCTTCAATTTTAATTGGGGTTTCACAGAAAAAAAGCTGAGTTGTCCCAGATAAGGAAGTTCAACAGCTTCTTGGAAAAAAAAAAAAAAAAAAATAAAGCAAAGACACATAAAAAGCATGCCATAACTAAATTTTTCAATATTAGAGAAAACAAAACTAGTCTGTCATCAGCTCTGTGTGTCAGTCCCACTGCTTCACATGCTCCTCACGACCTTCTGCTCTCCAGCACTAGAATTGCAGGGACCTGGAGCCACCCCCACGCCACGGGCACAACCATCTATCGGTGAGGTACACAGCGTAAAGCACAGCCTGCAGCTTGTTCAGGCAGAGGTCTGCGGTTCAGAACACAGTGTTATCATCTAAGTCAACCCTCTAAGACAACCAATTCCAGCAACTCTCTTTGAAAATACCACCCACGTTCCATAAATATTCAGATTCGAGATGCAGCCCACAGAGATTAATAAGGGCTTGAATTTATTCCTCAAGAGCTTCTAATAGTTTTATTTTTCTGCTATACCACTATAATCTTCTTATACATGAAGGTTGCTCACATACTTCCAGCTAGGGAAAGGGCTTGATTTCACAACTAATTAAAACTTCATTCAGGAAAAGAAAAAATAAATAAAGCAATTACTATTACTCAGGCTGTATTTTAGCATGAGGTTTAGTTATGTAAGTTGGCGTGTAGTGGACAAGCTGTGCTTCAGGTGACGTTTTGCTCAGCTGAAGGCTCTGCGCGGCACAGGTGGGCCCCGTGGGAGGCACACGGCCGAGGCACGGCTCTCCCGCCCGTCCTGGCACCGGGGCACTCGGCAGCAGCCTCCGCACCCTATGGGGGTGTTCCCTGTGGAAAACTCTTTGCTGGAGGTTTGAGGAGTGAAGTCAGGAAAGACAAAGCCGTGGCAGTAGCCGACAAGACCCTTCCAGCACTCCTCAGCTGGACAGACCTTGTGAGGATGCCTCCACTCAGGCAGTAAATGCTGCTGAAAGCCATCCCACTGAGGGTGCCCATTAAAAGCAATCAAGCCCACCTCTCTGCACCTACCAGGCACTTCAGTGTGAGTACCAAACAAGCCTGTTAGCTTGGGCAGAGAGGGCTGGAAAACGCCTCTGAGAATTTATATTTGACACTATTACACAATGGACATAGGCAGCCCTAGGTTCTGCCTTCCTCTGATGGTGTCTCTTTCCAAATTTCATTTTTTTCAAGCTTGAGTCGGACATCTTGGGGGGAAAGAAGGGGAAAGAATCACAGTATTGCCTGAAAAGCCAAATAACCTTGTTTGCACAGACACTCTGTCCTCTCCACCTCCTCTCGAAAAGAGAGAACATTTACCTTCACTTACCACTGAGTATCTCTTGTTACATATTTCTGAGAGATTCCAGTACCTACAAAGCTGTAGGAGAGAAAAGATGTTCGTCCTCTCTACATATCACACGTTAGACACCCGTAAATAGCTCTCAGAATTGTCCCGTAGACCAGAATGACAGTGTGAACCACCGCTGTCTGACACTTGTGATATTCCTGCTTCATGTGGATCTATTTGAGTTGCTTTGTGCATAATTCAGCACAATTGTACACATTTCTTGGTTAATGTACTCAAAATAAGCATTACTCAGCTTGATGACTAGGTCTTCGCTTACAGCCATCTGGATGCTTTATTTTAGAAAGTGATTTGGAAGAACGGGGCTTTATTCATAATTATTACGAGGGCTTTATTAGAACATGAGGGCTGCAGGGACACAGCTCCTTGGCTTGCCTTACCTTTCTCTCATTAGCCTCCAGCTTCAGATTTCCCTTAGCAGTTGCCACATTTTTTTTGAAGGAGGAAGATGATAATATTTATCATTAACCACAACACGCTCTTATCATCAAACTTTGAACATCAACACCATAAAGGCCACCTGGCTCCAGAGATGATTCACCATGAACCCGTCGACTGACCAAGAGTGGCTGCTTACACGCCACCGCACGTGGCAACCTGCTCTGGGCTGCATCCAGATAACAGGGCTACGCTTAACATTAATGCCAATTCATGTTCAAATGACTCAGACCTTTTCTGGAAGTGTTGCCTTTCCATGTACCACTTGCTGCAGCTGGAGCTGTGCCCGGCAATGGCAGGAGGAGAAAGGGGCCGGTGTTCGTTATCATTTGAGGGTGGCCTCTGAGACCTTGCTCAGGGCCTGCGGTGGCTGGGAGACATCGCTTAACATTGAAAAAGTTGCTGCTGGTGGATGCACCTCAGATGTTTCAGCAAAAGCTGGTTTCAGTTCAGCTGAGCTTAAAGGATGTTAGGTGGAGCACTGAGGAGTGTTGTGCTGGTCTTGTGTGGCAGCCTTACCCCGTCAGGAAAGGTGATCACCCCGTCAGGAAAGGTGATCAGATGGGGGACAGGCTCAGGATGCCACCCACGTAGGTCTGGGAGGCTGCAGACCTCCCGCAGTGCGAAAAGAGAGCGGCACTGCAAAATTAGGAAGGGTTCTTATGCATCTCAGCCAAGCCTCACAGTACCTAAATGATTTACTGTGCATTTGCTGCATTATTTATTGTGTCCCTTTTGCCTACGCATGCAAGGAACGTGAGCTAGTGCCTCTGCCACAGATTTCATACATCATCCCAGCCCCAATGGTTTCTTCCAATTTTCCTCCCAAGGACAGATTACCATGCTATTTTCAAGGTAAATACGTTTTCCCTTGGGTGCAGAGGTCCCCTTGGGTGAAAAGGTCCCACTCAGCCTCTGGAGAGAGAGGAAAATGCCCAGCAGCCATGGCAGAATGAGCCGAAATTATCCCAAAAGGTCACAGAGAGAGTTTTTGTTGTAAACATGGTTCTGGTCACTGTAAATAAGCAGCGGTATTGCTACCCACAGGGTGTTTACATGCCCAGAGGGTACTGCTGGACTCTCCCGCAGTGGCTTTCTCCTTGGAAGAGGCCATCCCGGCTGTGGAGCGTTTCCCATCTCTGAACATCTGAAGGCTTCAGGGACGGGCTTTGCTTTCCCGCGCCGGCTCCTGCCCCATGGGGCAAAGCCTCTGTGCTGCGCGTTTCCCCCAGCCAACGCTGCCTGTTTGGAAAACGTTTCCATCTGTAATTACCGCACAATGGGACGAAGTGAGGGCGCTTTGATCACGTATTCATTATGTCTCCCCTGCTTTGAAGATAACTGTGCAGAGTGACAG
This sequence comes from Podiceps cristatus, assembly GCA_000699545.1. Taxonomy (NCBI): domain Eukaryota; kingdom Metazoa; phylum Chordata; class Aves; order Podicipediformes; family Podicipedidae; genus Podiceps; species Podiceps cristatus. The sequence goes on along the minus strand of KL265925.1, from coordinate 40,442 downwards.
CATCTGTTTTAATCCCCAGGTGGTGCCAATAAATACAGGAACTGGTAGTGGAACACAACGCTATCTGTGGTCTCATATTCCTTTAATAGCTAATAATAGAACAAGACTAAAAAATATAGCAATGATCCCACAGCTGCAAACTACCCATTAAACCAACACAAGACGTGTAAAGGATGGCTGTTAGCGCCCTCAAAGTCAGTGAATCATCTAATGCCCTCCCAATCTGCACAAAGGACCGCAGACTTCATTTATTTCTCCTATACCTGTTAGAGCAGAAAAAGAAGTGCATTTTAAAAGGTTATCAAAAATCATCACTGTCAAGACCAGGATGGAACCTCTTAAATTGTCAGGTTTCACAGCAGAGCCTGCATGACACTTCTGCAGGCCTTTCATAATCCTGCCATGACAGAAAGTTATAGGGCTGCTTGCAATTTGGTTTGTACAGGAATTGGTAGGTTGGGAAAATTAGCAAGGCCACACATTATATTTCACAAAGAACCGAACAAAACAAAAAAATAACACGATAAAGGATAGATTTGGCTTGCCGAAAGAGATGGATACTCCCTCAACTACATTGCAAGTATCAGGAAGACACATCAGTTTCTTTCCCACTGTGGATTTTTAGTAAAAGAAACAGAAGTAAATAAGAAGGGCTGATACTGTGAGTCTGCAAAGGCAGCTGTAATCTTAAGCGAGGCATTTTTGCCTCTAGTTCTCGCTGTGTGGTCTCCAGGGATGCATTCTTAGCTGGCATTAATTGGCATGGAAAATAAATGCAGCCATGTGTATGAGCTGAGGTTGTTGCCTGGGTCTTTCTTTTCCTTCTTCTTTGCTCGCACAGAGGTGTAGTATACTGACAAATTGCTTCTTGGGATGATATGTGCTAACTCCACAGTCCCTCCAGTAAACTCATTTTTCTTTAATCCCCTCTGGAGCAGAGGCTTATGAAGGCAGTTGTGATTCCTGGATCTCTGCCTTTGGCTAAACCTGTGATTAATACCATTCTCTGAGTCTTACAGACTCAGGATTTTAAGAATATGCTGGGAGAAAACTTGAATTTGCCAGGCCCCAGTAGTCAAAAGTATTTTCAGTGCCACATCTTTCCTGTATGACAGTAGATTATCCTCATTGATACATTATTTTATCCAGTCTTTGCATTCCAAATAACAATCCTTTAGGAGCCCCTTGTATCCATTCTTTCCCTTGACACTCCATCCTTTTTTGTCAGTATCCTCCTGCTTATTCTTCTCTTATTTAAACCTGAGAAGTTTTCTTTTATTTTTTTCTTCTGTTTCTACTCACTTTGTCACTTATTTCTTTCTGGTGCTTGGATTTCTCTGGTGCCGGTGTGAGCATCCTAGAGAGGGCAGGATGGAAGTCACGCAGTCCCAGCAGAGTCTCCCTTGACACTCCATCCTTTTTTGTCAGTATCCTCCTGCTTATTCTTCTCTTATTTAAACCTGAGAAGTTTTCTTTTATTTTTTTCTTCTGTTTCTACTCACTTTGTCACTTATTTCTTTCTGGTGCTTGGATTTCTCTGGTGCCGGTGTGAGCATCCTAGAGAGGGCAGGATGGAAGTCACGCAGTCCCAGCAGAGTCGTCCCCTCTTGCAGGAACTGCGGGATCAAGTACCATTCCTTACTCTTTCTTCCACATTTATTAAAGGCTGAAATAACAAATGTGACCGTCAATCATGCTAACACACTCATTCAAAAAACACCTGGAGGGGTGAGGCTGATAGGAGATGTGGGCAGAAGAACGCCAAGTCAGCAAGTCCCAATGCAGCTCAACCAAGGGCCGGACACCCATCAGCTCTCCCTGTCCCAGCCATGTGCCCCTTAGCAGCGAGTTATCACACTTCTTTCTGGAAAACACAGGAGGGCAATGAGCACAGGGTTAGAATATTCCTTGCAGAAATCATTTTGCTGTTTGTATTCTGCAGGACTTTACGTGCTGAGAAGTGACTATCACCATTGCAGGAGAAAAGGGTAGAAAGGCAACTTCCAAGAACAAATGGACAACAGATACATCTCCTAGAAGGCACTTTACATGGATCCCAACAAATCTGCAGCATAAATCAGAATTGTGACCAACCTGTGTGTGGTTAAGAGGGAGCTAAGCTTACCCATGTCTCCCCTACCATTCAGATAAACAGTATAAAAAGGGACACAATTAAGTCATTACATGGATTGCACTTACAGGGGAATGAGAGCAGTAACGGTGGTGTGGCCGGGATGATGCAACTCCACAAGCAAGGGTTTGTAAGTGTGCCAAGGAAGGGACTTTCTACTCAAAACCTTGTGTTTTCCCAGAATTATCATCTGGTCTAGTGAATGGTTCTGCCTTTCCCTATGGATTTGTTGTCAGTCGTGGATGACACTTGATGCTGGTTTAAGCGCGTGTTAACCCTCAGCTCTCGCCCCGTGAAGAACTGTCCTCGTTGGATGGCACCGCAGGCCTGGGCCAGAGGAGGAACACGTCCAGCCTTGGCTCTCTGACATTGCGAAACAAAGGACAAAACAAATCTGACTTAATGACACTATCCAAAAAGGAAGTGCTCATATCTCTGAGGATTTAAATTATTCTATCAGACATTGCTCCCGGCATGAACTGTTGGCATGGAGACTGATGTGAAATGTAATACAACATAAATAAAATATTAATGACATAGAAGAAACCAGTAGCAATTTAAAGAGATACTGAGCTGCCAACCAAGCTACAGTTTGGAGTTCAGCCTACAAACAACAGGGAAAACATGATTGAAGATGGGCAATGGGGAACAGTCCCATTCTGCCAAAGTCTGCTGGCCACCACAAACAATCAAACAAGTCTGTTTTGGCAGAGGGATGAAGTGAAGAACTTCCTAAAAATGCTTTTCTTTTTCCCAAACAGAAACAGAAGGAAAGCCCTTGCATCACGAACAGCAGGGCCAGGCCTGTGGGCTGTGGGATGTGGCTTAGAAGTCCACCAGATACAGCCCAGCACACACCGAGATCAGAAAAACACTGTCACAGCTCCTGCCGCACAGTCTGGGGTTGCTTTTGCAAGAAAACCAGTACCCAGCGGGGAGGAGACAGGACATTGCTGCGGTGGGGTGCCCAGAGCTGATTTCAGTAGCATGAACATAGGCTGAGAGGTTCAGAACCAAGTCCCTACTCCAATAGGTAAATTGTTCCAATGGGTTCAGCTGAGTGAGAAACTAACCCCGGACGAGCAAAGCCGGTGTTAGGGTGCTCACTGAAGGGAGGAACAGGCAGTGTGAAAAACGTATCCCGGTCTCCCACACCCTGAGCAATCACCTTTCCCAGTAGCAATGTGGATTTTAGTGGTGCACTCCCAGTTAGAGAAAATGTTTCTTCTGCAAAGCTATTTTGCTGAAAAATTCCCAACAATCCCTAATTCTGAATTCTCCCACTAAATGCGCTTTGAAGTCACACACTTGCAAAACACGCAAAGATAATGAGAGTTTAGTATAACCTAGAGCATGATGGAAAATACTGAGTGAAATCTGGTTCTTCTATGAGCTTTTCGCGGGGTCAGATAATTGCAAAAGTGGTGATAAACTGTCAGAGGGAGTCAGCAGAGGGGCAGAAATGATCGGAACATGAGCGGACACAACCAACATAGAGCGCTGAGTCAGATCAGCTTTATTGAAATAGCTGGCCTCAGCAGTTTTACACCATTGGACACAGAGGCAGAACTTCACCCCAAAACAGCACATTTCTTATTTATTAATGTCTAAAAGAATGGGACTTAAGTCCTCTTTATTCACATCCCTTTTGTCTTTGCAAGGCTTCATGATCCACATCCCTTACTCCAGATCCTCTTACTGGTTGTGTGTAAACAATATTAAAAAATAAATAAGTTTCTTAAGTCTGATAATTTGCCATTTACAAAAATCATAAAAATTTCTCTTATGTGAATTGAGAGAAAGAGTGGGTGGTTTGGGAATAATGTAAGTCTTTCTGGACTAAATATCTGAGAGAGAGCTGGGGATGAAAGACTCCCAGATACAATGCAAAGAATTAGTCATAATTTAAAAACTCCGTCTCTGGGAGATAAAATTGTCCCAAGTAGAATCATAGAGTAATCCGGGCTGGAAGGGACCTTTAAAGGTCATCAAATCCACCCCCCCCCTGCCATGAGCAGGGCCATCTGCAACTAGATCAGGTTGCTCAGAGCCACATCCAACCTGGTCTTGCATATATCCAGGGATGGGGCTTCTACCACTTCTCTGGGCAACCTGGGCCAGTGCCTCACCAGCCTCATTGTAAAAAAATTTCTTCCTTATCTACTAAAAGTAGCTACTACAAATGCTGAATTTCTGACCCAGAACTTAGGGTGTTTCTGTTGAATGCTGTGTGCATCACAGAGCAACATTACAAAGTGCTACTGGAAGGGGACATTGTGTTGGGTGACAATGGAAACTGAAGCCTAATCCCTGGCGATTTGCATACGGTCATTAACGTGCTATTCAAAATGATCCGGAGACAACTGAGAGATACACATCCTCCAGAGCCACAGGGCAACAAACTCAAGGGCCTTTTGCTGTTTGCAGGTGCAGATAAATCAACTGTGTATTTGTGCATGTGCAAAATGTGTCTCACTGCCTTTTGCACAAACTTGTATAACTGTATCTAAAATATTCTAAGCATAATCTCACTGTAGAAAGCTTACACGTGCAACAAAATTAATAGGAATGTTATCTTGGGGCAATAGACATGGAATAAAATAAGTTCACATTTCTATCAGTTATTCAGTGAATGAGAACGAATGTTTGGGCTAGTCCACAGCTGTACCAGTTTATTATGCACTATCTAGAAAGCTGCATGAGGTGCTTATTGACTCATGGGGATGTGGGGAAATACAGGAGAATGGTGTGGAAGTGCTCATTAAAGTGTTTAGCACATGCACCTATTGTGCTTGTTTTCCTTCTATTGTCTCTTGGGCAAGCCAGGAGGCTGGGCCCTTCTCCGAGAGAGGATGTCTGAAGTCAACATCAAAAATATTTTCCTGGGAAGTGGATGCTGAGTTTATAAACAAAAGTACTCAGTCAGCGGCCAAGTGTCCTCATTGCCTGACTCATGTCACCTCTGCACCTTCCACCGTCCCTCTGAATTCGTCCCACAGAGGATAAGCCTCCTGGCTTACCTGCTGTGGGTGGGCAGCTGCAAATGCTCTGATACGCAATAAGTGATGTTGAATACCTATTCCTTTATACCTTCTCGATATGACTCCCCTTTAAGGACTCTATATTCTAGACTGAAACTGTCTTTATTCAGAAATAGCTACTCTGCAATTCTCACATCATCATAGAAGAGAAAGACAAAGAAAACCAGGATGTGTTATTCAGAACACCTGTCACTGTAACAAAAAGAAAGGAAGAAAAGAAAAAAAGGAATAAAGAAAACCTGTTCAATGAAAACAAATACTCACTTGTGGTTTTCGTCTGACTGTGCCCCTGACCATGCTTCTAAAAAAGGGTCTTTACCTCCTGGTGCTCTGCATTCTCCTTTTTACTACATCGTCCCTACGATCTTCCTTGTCCCCGTGCCCCTTGCCTGTTCACACTCTTTAGAGCCGTTCCTGCACTTTAAGCTCCTGTGTACCCCAACTACTCACCTGCGCTGGGGATCTTGAGACACTAATCCCACTCAGATGAGTTGTCTTGACGTTATCATGCTATTGTGTTGCATTTTATTTCCATTACTATAGCTTCAGATGTTACTTTATTCCCATTAAATGATAGCAAGCTCATTTGTGGAGACACTTGCAATTAGGTAAATAATTATAAACACATTTACAATAATTCACCTAGGATGCAGAGCATTAGGCTGCTCAGAAAAAACTCGTTTCCAGGCAGGTGGGTCTCGACAGCCCTAGTGCCTTCTCACTGTGGAAGGTGAGGGTAATTAGAGGTGGATACCTGGGAGGAATGATCCCATCTGTACTCCCAGCCTGACCTGTTTTCCTCCAAGCTCATCAAACACTGAAAGCAGCCAGCACAGAGAGCAGCTCCGCACTGCTGGCCTCGGGGACTCGTACAGCCCCGTGATGTATTTTTCTGGAATAGAGCCTCACAGGAGTGTGTTTTCCGAGCTACCATCTGCTGTACTGGGCAGAGCATCAAAAGCATCCATTGGAGGATTTCTTGATAAAAATCATGTACATGGCAGCACTAAGACCTATTAGCAGCACCGGAAGAGAAAACCAGCAAATAACCAGTTTTGAACAGCAACAGCAAGACAAGAGTGTGTGAAGAGTCCGATGATCAGTCTCAGCAGCATTTCCTATTTTTCTCAACTGCTTTATAATATCATGCAAAAGCAAGATCTTTTGGCCACGCCACCAGAAGCTATTCCCTAAGCTGCCCACTGAGCAAACCCACACCAGCACCGGGAAACCCACAGGCGTCAGCTGCCGTCTACTTCCCAAACACCCTCAGGTATGGCTCTCCTCAGGAATTGCAGTGGTGTGCCATTTTTAAACGATGGTCTAAACACCTTAAAAGCACACAGATTTCATCAGACTCCACAGGAGACTTGCCTGGAGGAATTTAAGGAGTTATTTGCATCATCTCCTTCCCCCCCCTGGCCCTAGGGCTGTTGGCTGTCACCGGGAGATGCAGACAGGGCCAGCACGCCTCTCCGGCCCTCCGGCTAGCTCAGCTCTGGGGGTATCAGTCACCACAGGTACCAACAAACGTTGTTAAAATCTGCCAGATTTGTGCAGAAATGGTAGCCCTCATGTAGTTTTTGTCAACTTTGGCTACGACAGCAGTTATCATCAGCTGAGGAGTTGTAACAAGTGTCAAGTGGAGAAGGTTTCTGCAGCTGTTTCAGCAAGATCACGCAAACCTGCCAGCTACGCCCTTTAAATGTTTCTGTCATTGAACAGCCAAAAGCTTGAAGGTCTCAGATACACGCTTTGCCCCTCATTTCATCTCAGCTGACCCAATAACGTACAAAGGGAACTGATTTACCTTTTGAATGCCAGATTTTGCAACCATGGCAATACGCAAATGTGGTTCCTTTCCCCCTTCTCAGGGAAACAAATCGAAATACAAAACCACAAGAGGAAAAGAAAAGTTTGCATGCTCGGTGAATCTGGTGGTGAGCAAGGAATATCAGCTGGGAAGGACTCGCCAGCAGTGTCCTAACACAAATTCCTGGCAAGGGATTGACAGCTTCAAAGATTCATACATGTTAATCTACTTAGCTGAATTGCTATAAGCTTGGCTCAGCTTTTAAGACTTGCTATAAGCTACCAAACAACACTGTCTGATTAGTTTTAGTCACTCCGGTACAACTTTTGGAGTCAGAAGAATTTAGTTTTTCTGTTGCAGAAAATGATAGTTCCGCTTTGTAGGAGTAATGCTTGTATGCAAGGAAAAGTCAGAACCTGAGATGAACCTCAATATATTTTCACCTCAGGCACCCTCTGAGCTACATGGGTTTGTTTTCTTCAATAAGAAAACACTGATACTTTATAGATACAAGTTTTATCACAGCAGATCAAAATGTTCACATCTTTAATTAAACGTGCTCACATAGTCTGTGGCTCACTTCAGATGTTCAACTCCCTGGTGATTTCCACCCTAGTTTTTGCAACCACCATTTCTCCAGGTGATTGCAGCCTGTTTTCCAAAGCAAATGTAAAAGTCTCCTTGAGACGCGCAACAAAAATCCTCCAGGTAAATAGGGAAAAACTTTCACAACCGCTTTGTGGCTGCTCTCCAGAGAAAGCTGCGCCTTTCCTTTTTGCTGGTCTGTTTGCATTGTGAACAAAAGCACAGAGCTGCTCTTCCCTGAACCCGCTCTTGCTTGGCAGCGTGTCCCCCTCCCACATCCAGCCTCTCTTCAGCCTGTATTTCCCTGCTACGGATGCAAGGCGGCAGACCTGCCGATACCCGGGACGGCAGAGCAGGCGCCCCAGCCCACCGGAGCAAATGAGCGCCTTGGCTTCGGTCCCACTCCAGCTCGCCCGCAGACTTTGAGCCCGGCACTTTTGACAGCGAAAAGGTAAAGACGACGGTTCTTCGTGCGTTGCTTTAGTCATCGCGGCAGAAATCATTTCCGTCTCCGTGTACCTACCGGGAATAGCTACAGGAACATACTGGCAGCATCCTGTTGTTTCTGAAAGAGAACTGCCCCACAAGAGCTTTCCCATGTTACCTCACTCCTTTGCTATCCAAAGCGTCCGTCTGTCCTTGCTGGCTGGGAGAAACTTTCAGGACATAGAGAAGGGCCCTGGGCTTTCCCGGTGCAGCGGGGCACAGTACTTAGCCACACTTCCTTCTGCTCCTCGCAGATCGCCAGGCACCTCTCTGGCTTTCAAACCAGCGTGTTTTATAGGAGGAGAGCGTGCGGGTTTGGAGAGGAGGCCCAGCTCTTAAACGGGTGAACATAGGAGTCGCGCTCTCCCCTCTCCTGCCTGTCCCACGGTCTGTCCCACTGATCATAACCGGCTCTCCCGCAGCAACTCCTTTCTCACCGTCCAGCCCCTGAGCTTGCAAAAACCCACAAACAAACGCAAGTCGATAATGAGGAGCTTAAATGCACTAACACACACTTAAATGCAGAAGCTGCTGTTGCTAATAGAAACAGATACTCCATTTCTATAGAGGCAGTTTCCTCAGTAACTGATGCCAGCTCAGGGCCTCATCCTGCACGGTGGCTGCCTGCTCAATGGGAGCAGAGAACCACGTAGGAGGTGCTGAACACCTTTCCATAAACACTATTAAAAGTAGGCAACGTCTGTAGCTGTTTCGAAAGCAGATTTTGATTTCCTTATAGTAAGAAATAGTTACAGGAGGGAGGAAAACATTTCCCCATCAACGGGACACTTGAGCAAATGCTCTAATATGAGAATAGTCACTAGTCTGCAGCACACAAGCAATGTCACGCCTTTAATTTCACATTTGAATATATTGTGGTGACTCTTTGCTAATGTTGGCCATTAGCTTCAACATTAAAGAGTAAAACCCCTCTGGGAGTTAAATAACATTAAGGAATTTATCTAAGCATTTGTCAAATGGCACGTGGACTGCACAGCTCAGGATCTCCCTGTGTCTGTGCTCACCTGAGAACCCCAAGGAATCCCTGAGGGCTTTTCTGTAGCAGGGGAAAGTTGTGGAAACTTATTTACTCGTGACACGAATGCATTCACAACGTGGGTTTCTCAGGGCATGAAGGTCCCAGGGGTTACAGGAACAAGAATGAGTGAGTGAAAGTCGGAAGCGTGAAGTATCCTGCCATTTTGGGGCTGTGGGTCCCACACCCAAATCCTCACCTGGTTCCAGGGTCTCCAGCCATCCAGCCACCTGGGCTCTCCCGGCACATCTTCTGCCCGTCTCCAGGGAGGAGGCAGCTGCCCGCACTGCCTCAGGCTGGCAGCCGCAGCCTGCGCCCGCCGAGTCACGCAGCGCACGGTCCCGTGCCCCTCTGATTAACTGGAATATCCTGCTCCTGGTTAGCCCAGCTGCTGGGAGGCAGACGAGGTTCGGGGTAAATCAAGGCTCATGCCCCACGGCTTGACTGGCCCTCCCAGCCAGCAGCAGGCACAAAGGCTGCAAGAGTCTGAGACACATCCAGCAAAAGACACGAGACATGGAGCCTTCAATGAAGAGAGGTTGTCTCTAACTGCTCACGACTGCTGTACCTGTTGGTTTTCTTCCCTTCATGTAGGTACGGAGTTTAGGGACATAGGTTAGTGGTGGCCTTGGCAGTGCTGGTTAACGGTTGGACTTGATCTTAAAGGTGTCTTCCAACCTAAGCGGTTCTATGATGCTATGGTCTAAGGGGCAGGCATCCAATTAAACCCTTAACAACCGTTCTCAACTCCTATTTAGTTTTGAAGGCTGATGTTCCTATTCACGAGCACTTGAATGCTGAAAAGCTCTCCTAATTTTCTAGTGATACCATATCATCTGAAAAAAAAAGATTTTCTCTCTGCCTACAGACCTTGCACTGCCTGAATATGGTCTAGGCTGGATGACACTTGACAGGTTATTGGACAATATAAAATCTAAAATGATGATACCAGAACTTAATCTGGTCTGAATGGTAGATTCTGATTTCTATAGGTGTAACATCAAGCAATAAGAAAAAAATATGATTTTACTGAGTTGCTTTTTTTTTTTTCTCTCTAGAGCAATAGTGTGAAGAGCTATTACATTTTCCTCCCTCTGCCCTCAGATCTGCCTGACACCTCCTATGAAAGAGAAGGCACTCTTTATTCTGCTGGGAACTAAACACAGGGTAGAAACTATGGCTAAATGCAGGTTTGTCTCTCCTGCAGCTGTGGGAGAAGACACAACGTCCCTGTAGGACAAACGGCCATGACAAAAGCTCATCTGCTTGGCAAGGGAAGCCCCTGAGGGCTGTGGGTTTGGGGTCAGAGCCCTCCCCTGATGTCCCCTCCACAGTGATGTTTTATGGACGGCTGGTTTACTGTGTTCACTGTGGAGGTACTGGGGAGTTCCTCCCAGTTCCCAGAGGAAAGATGTGTTTACCTGATACTTGTCACCGAGCAGTGGGACGAGAGCAGCGTGCGCTCCAGCTGGCCCTGGGCTCTGCGTGTGTGCTCGGTATGCACATGCCGTTGGCCAGTTTGCTGGCCAGGCAGAAGTCTCCAAGCCTGCACCTCCGCTGGCTACCTCCTGTGTTGACTGGCAAGAGACCCGGGAGGAGATCTTACCCATGAGGTCTCTGCCTGCAGTACTTCTGGGGTGAAGGCAGACAGTGGGGGCCGTGGGACGCCTGACCACATCAGAGATGGAGGAGACCTCCAGGGATCATCTCCCCCATCTCCACCCCAATGAGCAACAACCACACCGACGTCACTCCTGGCTAACACTTCTCCAGCCTGCCCTTAGAGATCCCAGTGACAACGTCTCCAGGGCCACTTCCCCAGGTTCATACCTATGCCGTTACCCCCACCAGTCACTCAGCTGTCTTTTGCCACCCTCCCTCCCAATCAATCATGTTTTGTCTGTCTTCTTCGGTTTTGTTCTGCTCCTTTTTCTGTTCTCTCCCTGCTTGTTCTTTCTCTAATTCCTGACATTGATTTGTTTCTCTTCCAGCTTTGAGATTCATCTGAGCTTTTCGACACCTTTTGTTCCTCCTCATCCTTATCTTCTTTTCCCCCTCCCTCCCAGATCCTCCTCATGTCAGTCTCAAGCACAGACCAGGCTACGGAAGACAATCAGCTCTGAAAGCCTTTCTGAACCCTATTTTCATTCTTGGGAAGAATCCCCTCCATAAATAATAAAAGTTTATTTTAATTAGTGAGAGACCACTGGCCTAGTATTAAAATCACCTTCTGCTGACAGGATGCACTTAACTAACTGCTGATTTGCTCAGTTGCTTTCATTAATGCCAGCTGAGAAAAAAAGGCCCACAACAGACCTGGCTCTGCACATAACCCGCACCCGTAATTATGGCAGCACATCTGTAGTTAAGGTTAAGCCACTCTGCTTCTGCAACCCATGATTTTCCAGGCTCCTAACCTGGCAATTGCTGAACGAAAACTTCTGCACTTTTCTCCTCAGCGAGTCTCTCTCATCTGCAGCAGCACTTCAGAGAGGCGGGAATGCACCTTTAAGCCAAAGGAAACGGCAATTAAGGTAACTTTCCCACTCATCGTGTTAGTCTTCCCATTAGGCAGCTGCAATGAAGCAGGGACCTTGGCCCCCCGGCCCTCTGTGCAGTCCCATCACTGGGACTGCTGGAAGTGCTTTCCCGGCCTCTGGGTGTCTTGTCTATGGCAGGGTCTGTCTCAGACTTGCTCAACCGACAAAAATCTGCTACAACCCAACCTGGGGTTTCTCTGACTCTCCAGGTCAGGACAACTCACTTGTTTAACCTTTGCAAGCATCTTCTCTTAGTACCAGTAATTCCTTGGTTTCCCTATGAAGGTTTTTAGACTGTTTGAAAGGGGATTTTTTTTTTTTTTGACTAAAGATGGCAGTAGTCTCTTACACTGAGAATCCAGTTAACGTCCATAAACTTCAGCACACTGCATTTCCCCACTGCCTGGACAAAGCCACTGATATAATCTCCCAGGGGCTGGTAAGTAGTCGGGGTGTCTCACTTTTACCATCGCCACGTAGCGTACCCATTGGTGACCCTTGTCACGTCACGGTACCTGCGTCGCTGTGTCCTCCGAGCAGTGGGTAGGCTTCCAGGAGAGGCGCTGAGCGATTATTAACGCAAGTTCCTGGTGTTCATCAAGAGACGGATCCATCCAGCCCTTAATGCCTCTGTCTCTGAGGGGATGGGGGAAAGGGTGTTCATTGCCTGAATCTGATCCAAGAGGAGACACAGCCCGGAGCTTGGGAAAGCAGACAGACTTGCTTCCCTGCAAGGTACCATGTGCTGCGGGTGCCAAAATCCCCCGGGAGAGATGACCCCTGGAGACTTACCTTCAAGCCTGGCGTAGCCCAGACGCGGGGAGGGGCTGGGGCGAGCGCTGGTAACCGGGCCAAGCCGCCCCGAGCAGCGGGGGCTCCTCTGTTCCTTGCAGCCACCGCTGAGACGAACCCAGCAAACGAGCTGGGCTGCTTTGCGATTCATCGCTAAACCTGCACCGCGTTACCCCGGGTAGCCATCCTGGCCAAAACACCGCCAAACGGCCCCCCTCCGAACAGTTTGTCCAGATGGTGTTTGCAATTCGCCCACTCATAAAACAGGAGAAGCTGCTTTTGGTAGGATTGCTGCAAGCTCGCGTCCTGAGCAAGTCTGCTCAAAGGTAGGAAAGATGTTAACCTGCCTAGTAACTTGTTGAAGGAAAATGTAAACAAATACCTTTTTGTTTTCTTTTCTTTCTTTTAAAAAGATTCTTTTAAATGACAAACTCCTCATCTCCTGATTCCAAGCTAATATTTCTCCTTGTTTAAGACAAGAAGCCTGGATCTGAGAGATCAGCCAGCACTTTGCTGGCGGACACATCCCTATGGACTGAGACAGGCTCACTTGCTAAGTTCCTACTGCCACGCAATAGCAGATATGGTTTGGTTTGTTGTTCAGAAGTTACATCTGAATAATGAGGCTACTGAAGAAGAGCAAGGGCCTTTAGCAGAACAATTATAGTAAAAAGTACGCAGGTTTGTCACAATGGGCTGTTCTCAAAATCAGTATGATGGCGTCAAGTGCCAAATTTCTATTAAAAATCAAACCTTTCAAACAAACCCCAATGATGTCCCATCCATTTGCTGGGGAAACCTGACAGCCAGGTAGTGCATCGATAATCAGACATTCAAAAGAAAAAGCCACGTTCGTCACTCTCAAGCATCAACAGAGTAAAGTTTGTAGCCACTCTGCCACACGCCCCCGGAATAAGGGGGAGGATTTCCAAGGGCTGCGTTTGCAGTTTGCCTTTCTGCCAGTGAATCACCAGGTAACGTCTCAGAGCAACCATCAAGCTGAAACCTCTGCTCTGACAAGCTGCTCAGTAAAGGTCAGCCACTTCGTAATGAAGCCACATACATCACCAGCACGACGAGAATACAAATGACAGGCAGTTCTGGGAAACAGCAGTCCCTGCGCTGCACATGTCACACTATCTGTCAGCCATGACCCCTATTTTTAATTTGCCCCATGCCCCCAGTTAAGAGAATCAGAATAAATCATGGAGCCAGGATGGAAAGTCATTTGTCCTCTTTTCTTCTGCTCAGTATCAGACCAAAACCATATTTGAGGCTTTCTAGGAAGAAGGTCAGAGTTCTCTCGCTTCGGGTACCACATCAAACGCCGAGCACGCAGCCTCGCGTGACGCCACGCTGACGCTGCAGCGGCTCAGCTGTCCCCTTCCCTCTCCACACCCGTGTCTCTCGTGTCCGATATCAGTCACTTTTTCTCGGGAAGGGAGCATCTCTTCATGTCTTATGAGCCGGAGGAGATCCTCTTCGAAGCAAATGCCGTGACGACACATTCCCGAAGGCGCCGCACGCTGTCCCCAGGGATGGGGCCATGTGTCACCTTGCAGCCGTGATGGCTGCCCTCGGCTCTGACGGACTTGTGAAGATCTCAGCTGGATCAGGCATCACTCCATGAATTATCTTTCCCCTGATAAACATATTTATATATAGAATATATATACATATATATGTGTGTATACATATACATATATATACACACACATATGTACATACGCACATTATACAAAAACACAGATATAGTGTATAAAATAGATGACAGTATTGGACCCAAGGATATGTTACTGATTACCTAGAATAATGAAAGAAGGTGGTAATTTATTTTTTCCTACAGGAGAAGGTATTTAACAAAATTACAATTTAAACATCATTTATAGGGTAACCTTGTCTCCAAAACCCTCTTACAGCAGAAATAAATTGGGGCTCATCCATCACGAGCTGTTCCAGTCTCCTCTGGCGCAGTTTCATACCAGACTAGGCAATTTCCCAGGATTTCACCAAGCACCTGGAGCTGATCCGATCTCGTCTGCCTTTGGCCACGCTCGGCTGCGTGGTTAATGCACCCGCCCGCACGAGCGGTCCAGATGAAGTCAGCGCAACATTAAGGTAATCTGGGGCTGCCTCATTCAGATAATCAAAGTCAGATCCCCAGGGCTTGTCTCCACTGAGAAATCAGTGCAAAACATCCAGGATGTGAATTGTCAGTGCCACAAGCATTCGCATTAAGTCCTCCTGCTCCCCACTAAAATTAAATTCTCCCAGTTCAGCCTAACCCAGTTCCCAGACTGAACTGAGCTCAGCGACACAAAGGTAATTTCAGAGAGGAGCAAAGATGTCGTGGTAGAAATTAGTGCAGAAAGCTTCAAGTCAGCAGTAACATCTCTGGCTGCTCTTTCAGACATCCCAGATGGGCCTCTGGACATATTTCCATTTGAAGGTAGGAGAATCATCTTCCCTCACTTCCTACCCACCATCCTATTTAAGTAATGAATCACATGTTTTACTTTTTTCTTTTTCCCTTATGAAGCTGAAAATGCAAATCAAGCTTTTCTAGGTCTTCAAAGGTCCAGACTTCTGCAACACCGTCAGCAAATAAACTCTGCTGCTGCTATTAAACATTATTTTATCATTGCTAAGTGTCATTTGTCATAGAAGAACAACACTTTTCTGATTTCTTAAAGTATTCCCCATGGAGATAGACTTTTGTTTTTTCCTAATTAGTAAACTGACTTTGGATATTCAGAAATAGGGAAATATTCCACTCTGAAATTTCAGGATTCACTGAAGGTCATATTCAGGATGTTTGTGAACCTCCTGAACCATGAAGGAGCTGAGAAGACCATGTGTTGGGTCTTTTTTTTTTTTTTTTGGTCAGAGAAAGATGATTTTATATACTTTTATAACAGAACACAAGACTTTGGAAATTATTTCTGTGGGAAAAAAAAAAAAAAAAAAAAAAAGATAAAATGACAGGGAAAAGCAAAGCAGCAAACAAAACCGCCCCAGAGCTGATGGCATGTCACCAGTGCAGCGTGCAGGATGGCCTTCAGCTGACAGCAGCTTCATTAGCAGCCGAGCATGCTACATTTGCTTCAAGGTGCCTAAAACACGCCAGGCTGACAGCTCTCCGGTTGCTTTATTTGGCCTCGTAGAGATAGTAACAGGGAATCAATTAGCAGTCAGAATATTTAAGTTGCCTGTAACCGTGTGGACAGACACCCTAAAGGGACTCCCAGCCCACTGCAGAGGCTCGACCAGCGTTTCCTCACCCCAAGGCTGCAGGTGTCTTAAGCAAGAAGTCAGAGACAATGATAAATAAGGACAATTTGGGCAAGTTGTGCAAGAATTTGCTCCATCATGCAGACGGAGCTGTTAAATCGGCTCTGGCCCACGGAGGGATTTGCTGTGGGGCAGCTCGACTCCCACCCAGCTGCCAGGAGCCATGTTACCGCCCCAAACCTCACAGATTTTAAAGTTCTTCTCTGGAGTGAAAAAACTTTGGGGACTTGGGAGAGACAGTTTTCTGGGTCAATCCTGTCAGTCAAGTGCCTTTTACAGGCAGCAAACGAATTTCCAACATAAAAGTATAAAAAACCGAAAACTCAAGAGGAAACAGAGGTAGGAAATCTAGGAAAATAATTGCCCCCTTGGCCAGACTGAAAGCAGCAGATTGCTCCGCGAGCTTATTCAGACCATATGCGAGTGCCCAAGACTTTTCTCTTGTAACTGGTAAAATAATCAATGCCTACCCACTTGTGAAGTTTAGTGAAAATAATGAACTGGCGAGTATTTATAGCAAAAGCCATGGCACATTAGGTATTCCAAAGTACTTATGTAAGTGCCACTTTCTTTAGTGCAGTTTTAAAGGCAACACTTTAAGAAGCTTTATCAGCATAAAACATATTTTGAAATTCATGAAAATTAATAACTGGCATAGCAAAGTCAAAGCCATCTAAGTGGAATTGCTTAACCCGTCTGGACAGTATTTTTCACTAATTATGATGGTTCATCTGTCAGTTGAGAGAGGAAAATTCTCTTTTACTGTCAAATGCAGTGAAACAAAGGAGGAAAATTCTCCAGTTGATGGAGATTTTATGGAAAGAAATGGAATATGGCAATTTCTATAGAATAAGGCTTATTCTTCAAAATAAAACCAATTAACCCTGACTAAGTTGAGGAAACTGAGTCAGAGCGATTTCCTTGCGACTGAACTATGCGCTGGGTTTTTGTCTGGCTTCAGCCTCCGTCTCCTGAGTGGGTGTTTTCTTTGGTCCAGGCCCTATGGGGCTGGCATGGATTTCACATCAAAGTCCTTTACTCTGAAATATTTGCACTGTTTTCACATCCATTCAGTGCTTGACTCCAACACGTATTTTAGCATACAAATGACAGAGCCTAAGGCTTGGATTTTCCTCCAGGAGCTTGTAGCAGGGGGCCTGAGCATCTTAATCCTGCACTGCTACGTGTTCCTGAATTTGCTCAATTAAATGTATGAATTAAACATAAATTTATGTACGGAGAAGTGTGACAAGGCTTTGTGCAGTTTAATTCATACCCGGAAATTTGTTGAGCTTTGTATTTTACTCCGTCATTCTTGCACAGAGTGGTCAAACCCCACTTAACCACAGTAGATTAATTTAGAAGAAACTTCCTCTCTCTTGGGTCTCAGGATAATTTTGTGCTTTATGGAGTTGTTTGGGGTAGTTAAGGGCTCCTCAGGCTTGGGGTGTGTCCTCCTGTAGCTATGAGCCAGCTCGGGGCAGCAATCATTCCTTCACAGAGGGTTCACTTCCCCGCTATCATCAAACACATCCCTATTAACAACCAGCAAATGATGCTCCCTGCCAGCCAAACCAAACAATTTGTGCTTAAAACCAACTACACGTCCTCAAGTTTCCTCCTACCAAGAGCTGCAAACAAAAGTCTCTTATTTATCATAAATTCAATTATCTCTGTGCCTCGTTTCTTGTACAATTTCTGTTCTTTGCTGAGACCAGGGACACTGGCTGGTTACCCTGTTACATTAAATGGGTCCTTCTTGGTTCCCTGTTTAAAGGAATCCACAAGTGCCCCCAGTGGATACCCCTGGGCTGGGCTGACCGCAGCCTCTTCCCCGCCATCGCTTCTTCCTGACTTCTGCTCCTCTCTTAATCTCAGGCTGACATTGTGTTATACAGACTTCGTGGAGCTGTTATTATTTTGGATCGCAGAACTTTGCCTGAATCCTTCTCTTTTCTGGTGTTTATCAACTGCTGAATTTTTGGGTCCTTCATTGGAAGAAGCCACCACATCAAAGCAAAAGTAGTCACCAAGGCTTGTTGAGTTTCAAATGAAAGCCACAAATACCACCAAACCACATAAGATTTGTCTCTTTGAATTAAAACAGACAAAGATTTGTAGCCTACTAAAATCTAAGACCATATGAAACCTCCAGCATCTCTGTACCACTGAAATGAATCATTCCCCCTCAACAAATCGAAACTGCTATACTCCCAAGGTTCTCTTTGTAATCTACTCAGCCAACAGTCATTTCTACTTTTACCATCTACTGTCACCATCTTCCACAGCCTCCAACACAGAACTGATGACGCAATTTTTCATAGAAATACTCCTTATGAACTCCTTGGGGCAAGGGATGATTTTTTTTTCTCCTTTTGTGTGTTGCGCCTGACACAGCAAGGGCCAGATTTGCATTAAGCAGCATATAATAGGATCTACAGCATAATGCAGTGTAATGAGTGATAACAAGCAGAGTGGTAAATGATGTAATTTAGTGCACACTACCCCTGTGGTTCCCTATCATCAGCTTTTTATAAACCAGGCTTGTCCTTGCAGTTTCTTACTGATTGAAAAGTTTATCTCTGTCATTATGCCTGTCTGGGTGTCTATTTAATGCTTTTCTGCTGCAGCTCCTTTTTTCCTGTCTCTCTTTCTCAGCCTGCTCCAGGCAGTTGGGGACTACATTCCTGGTTTTCTCTCTTTTTTTTTTTTCTCTTTGCTGCTTCATTTCCCAACTTAGTAAGAAACATGGACAGTCAAGTGCTTCTGAAGGCCGCAACCAGAGAGAGGCAAATCAGCCCCAAACCCAGAGGTGATCCTTGCAACGCCCCTTCTGTTTCCTCCACTGTTCGAGAAACTAAACCCAAATGCTTTTCAGAGCACACCACTGCCAACAATTCCTCAAATCTCATTAGCATCTGCGCAGGCTCCATTTGCCGTACTCCTTCCGGAGCAAAACACAAAATGCCAAGGCAGCTTTGTACCCTCCGGCCAATGCCTTTGACACAGACCTGCCTCCCACCAGAGCTGACAGCGAAGGGGCTGAGGACTTTCAGACCCCGACATTGTCATCTCAGGTTTTAGCTCACGCAGCTCTCAGTCCTCTTCCCATCTGTGTCACCTCCTGCTACTTCCATCTTCAGTCCGCACACTTCAAAACACGCAGCAGGAGCTAATA
The DNA here is from genome assembly GCA_000699545.1 of Podiceps cristatus. Classification (NCBI taxonomy): domain Eukaryota; kingdom Metazoa; phylum Chordata; class Aves; order Podicipediformes; family Podicipedidae; genus Podiceps; species Podiceps cristatus. The sequence goes on along the minus strand of KL265925.1, from coordinate 21,549 downwards.
CAGGGCCGCTTGCTTGTATTTCTATTAATCATCTTCCCCTCGGCCCATCTGCTACCTCTCTTCTTCAGTCTGGCCCACTCAGCTCCCAAATTTATAGCACTCACAATGCAGAAGAGTTAATTGAATCCAATTTCTCAGCAAAATCTCTAGCATCTGCTGTTCCATATTTGGTTCCCAGCAAGGGCTGCTCAGTCCCAGCCTCATCTCCCTTGCTTGTACCATGGTTCCCATCAGACCAAATGAAGAGCGTAATTAATTAATTGGTACCAAACTTCCACATGCATCTTTAGAACTAACCAAAATAGCTATGCTGTATGTGTAAACAACTTTTGACTACGTCTTCTCATTTACTATTTGCATGGTAGCGGTAGCTAGAAGTCCCAGCTCGCCCTAGGACCTTGGAAGTAGGTGAGAACTGCAGACAAATAAATGGAGTGAAGGGAGAGCAAAACAGGGAAAGACGGGCAAAACTTCTCCGTGGTCTATACCATGCATTCCCTTGAATAACACTCATGTGACTGTGGTTTTCTGACAGAAGCCATATAAATTAATATAATTAAAGAAATGAAATAGAAGCAGTATGTTCCCCTCTACCACGCTTACCTATTATTTTAAACGGAATTTCTCAACAAATATTAGATTTCAAAGGAGAGATTTTTACAATCATAACCACAACGTTTGATTTATCACAGACACTGGAGCCAGGAGTTTTCTGGCACAACAGCAGCCAGTGCTGGAGGCCAGGGCAGGTGACGGCAGGGCCGGGGACAGGCAGCCCCGAGCGGTGACAGATGCAGAGGGCGAAGTTCCAACAGCCCAAAACTGCCCTTTTATACCAGACCCGGTTGTGGTTCCTGAGTTTCCTCCCCGTGTGCCCTCTGGGGGAACAGCCTGTCCTGCAAGGCCTCTGTTTGCATTTACCATTCCCGGATTTCAGCAGACAGCGGTGCGCGGCACATCTCAAGGAGACGCGTTAGCCCTTTTTATACCAGCACCGCTGGTCTGCCACCATCAGCTCAGGGAAACAGGGCCCTGGCGACACTAATGGAAAACCTATTATCCACCAACCCAATCCCACTTCTGCTTCCTTTGGGAGGATGGTACCTCAGGCCTTCGCTTATTTGACACTCATTATTTTTTCTGGAGCCCAGCTGCTTGAGCTCTACCCCTCGTTTCTTTTCTTCACAGCACAAATCATTTAGATGCATGCGTAGCTCTGAAACAAAGCAGCCATTTCTTCTGGCCCAGCTAAGCCCGGTTCCTTCTGCTGAAGACAATTCATCCGCCTACTGCTCTCAGCAGCAGGGATGTAAAGGGAGAGGGTTGGGATATGTTTAATAAAAATGTATCTTATACTGTTTACCGACCAAAGAGTTGTTCAACAGATGCTCCATCCTTAGCTATGTTTAAATTATTCCCTAAGCAAACAATACAAACTGCATATTTCATGTTACACAATACAACAGTAAACAGAACATGCAAAATATATGGTCCTGGTATAAGATCCCATACAAAGAACACCGATTTCTCCATTGCTTAAATATTTTCTGCACAATGTTTGCTCAGTAATTCATTCTTCCACTGGCTACAACAAATTAAATGTCAAAATCTGTTTATCTTATGAATTTTCAAGACTAATAGTGAGTCTCCTATTTCAGCTTAAATAATGTGGTTGGTGAGATACCTCTTGATGGATTGTATAAATAAAGCCAGATACAGAGATTCAAAAAAAGGAGCTATTTTTTCCCCCATTTTTCTTACTTTAACAGAAAGGCGTAAGAACGAATACTGCGATCTGCTCTATTTTTCCTAAAACTTCTGAGGTCTTTGGTCCTTTATGGAGGAAAGAAAGATCACGACTTGAAATGGATTACAGAAGAGCTTCTTTGCTGCTTTCAGGTCCTTCCTACCATGACCTCCCGGGAGGTCCCAGGGCACCCGGCGCCGGCAGCCTGGCGCGAGCCAAGCTGCCACGTGCAAGTGGCCCCTATGAAACCAGTCTGGCTGGAGCCAAGGGGGCCAGCCCAAACCGCAGAGCCCCCCTCCCCTGCAACCGGGGCCACCCCTTGACCAACTCCGATTATCCTTGGACAAGCCAAAACATGCAATTTGGCCATCAGCCCAGCCTTGCAGGCCAATCCTGTAGAGCAGTGCAGATGCTGCATAGAGACTGATAAAAAAACCTTTGAAACTGGGAGCTGTGTCAGACATACCAGACACCAGCTTAGGGAGCAGGAGTGAATGTATCTGAGGAAGGATCTGATCCATCGCCCACCACGGCTCTTCATCCCTTATCAGCCCAAGCTGGGCTCTCCAGGGCTGCCACAGAGCCTGGAGTAAGATCCTAGCTAACACGTCTTTGCATGCACTTAGTATAAATGTTTCCCACTAATTAAATTATTCATTCACAAGTTGTAAATGGACTAAGCCTGGCAAAGACCTTTCATATAGCCACCTTATGTTAATTCACAAATAAATTAGACTGTTTTATTTCTCATGAGACTTAAAAAGCAGAAGGAGGAAGAGACACGTCCTGGCACTGCCACCAGGAGCTTCCTATCGTTTTCACTGCAAAAGCAGAAGCTGAGCTCTTCTCTTGCTTTTTTGAAGCTCAAAACTAGAGCAACATGTAATGTAGCTCTCCAAAGCCCGAGAGCCGC
>KL265925.1:7549-18858 GCA_000699545.1 Podiceps cristatus | reverse complement strand
CCTGCTGATTGCCACCTGCTTGGAGCCCACCTAGGACAAATCCATGAACTTCTGTATTGAAACTTCTGTAACAGGGCCAGGGACAAGTTCCTGCCCTGCTTTCAGTCCTGACAATCTTAAAATTGTCAGCAGCAAGGAGTGGTGGGGCAGAGGGGAGCCTGTTCCCTAGTGCGTATGCAATCCGCGTGCTGCAGCGGGGCTTTAGCCGGGGAAGTTTCAGTATTGGCTTTTTGGATCTGTCTCACCATGTCACTTCCCACCAAATATATTTAAAGAGAAGTTGAACAAAAGAATAAAACATCAGGGAAATAATAGGTCTGATTCATGATGGTGTTTCTCCAGATTTAGGTAATTCCTCTCAAAAGCCCACTTCAGAAATGCAGAAAAACTGAATGCAGAGACCAGCAGCAGGAGTGGCACAATTTCTGTGACTAGCGACGCCGAAACGGTGACACAGCCCTTAAGGGAAAGGAAGGATGCAGGTGGAAAGGGAAGAAGATGACCTCAGTTTATCGATTACGAATACGATGAGCAGATTAGCAAAATGAGGAGGGCCCAGGGGTAAATAACCATCGCTTTGGTCACCGCTTTGCTCTGCTGTTGCTGCTGGAGGAGCCAAGCTGCAGGCACCACGGGGCTGCTGGGCTTTCAGCAAGGGGCACCGGCGGGTACGTGGGATGAGGTGCCTGAAGAGAAGAGATGCCCCCAAGGAGGGACCTTGATGTTTAACAAGCTTTCTGCCTGGATATAAAAATGCATCTTTGAACAGCAACAGGGCAGGAGAGATGGCACTGACACCTTCCCAAGGAAGAAAAGCACAATCCAAATTAACATTTTTATCATGTCAAGAGAGGCAGAGAATTATCATACACAAGGATCCCACTGCACCGGTGGGTATTTCCAAAGGAGATGAAGCAATATGGCCTAATTTCGCTCCATAGCCAGGGGATTACTTGTCCTGACCTTGCAGCAGGGATGAAGCAGCTGTGCATGCAGGTATTTTTTTCTGTTTGCCCAAGCATCCTTGATAAATCACATCATCGCCGTACCTGGAGAGCTGCACACTGACACCTCCAGGTACCACCGGCCCAAGTGGTTGCTCTCCAAGTGAACCATAGGGCAGGGAAGGGGTTAGAGATGGAAACGGAGCTGGCAGGATCCAGGCTAACATCTCATGAGCCTAATGATAAATGGTTCTAAAAAGGGTTAGACAGAGGCTCTGTTGAACACTGCACATAGTTTACCTGAAGGAGGACCTGAGAGGGGACAGGAGCGATGGGAGATCTCGGAGATCCACGTTTGACTCTGGTCATGAAGAGCTTGCATGGACTTCTGTGCCAATAGAAATGGGGGGGGGAGGGGGAGTATTTGGCTGTAAAACAGAAAACCAAAGCAAAAAATTGAGAGTGCATTACCTGAAGCGACTCCTCAGGAGTGTCTTTCATAGGAGATTTTGAGTGAGGAAGCCCTCAGCTTCTCAAAAAGAAGCTGAAGATAAGGAATTTAGCGAGAATATATGGTAAACAGAAAACTAACCTGCTTGGAGTTAAGTACATTAACCATAATCCAAATAACAACACTGAAATTAAGGTAAGAAAAGCACGACAGCTCCCACATGACCTCTGGGAGCTGTGTGCATAAAATGTTTCCTTCATTTAAATAACAGTTTTACCAAAGTTTATTTCCTACTCGGCAGCAATGCTAAGAGAGAGGGAGCGTCTCTTCCAACTTCTTCTCACTAAAGAAATTCCAGACTCAAGAGAAAATACCTGTAACTGATAGAAAGAGGATTTACCTCAGTTTTCTTTGCATCCACGTACATTGCTGAGTCTCATCCCAGTGAATTATGACAGCTCACTCAGTCTAGGACTTCTCTGTAGTCTTCTGGATTTAGCTCCATTAACAAGTCACGGAACTATTCCATTCAGGTGGAGGATTAGAAAAAGATACACACTCTTGGCATGAAAATTAGCTGTACATCCAAACGAATTTATGAGCTTCCCTCCCTCCGCCCTGAGACCAAAGGCTGCAGCCAGCGGTGGGCTCAGCCTGGCTGTCCCAGCTGAGTAAAGGCTGTTTCGTGTTTTATGAGCACCCAAGGAGACACCTGCTCTGCCTGTCATGGGCTGGGAGCCAGACCAGCTGTAGGGAAGACCTGAAGGCACTCGTAGGGGCTGGGATACGGCCGGAGAGGCAGGTACAGCCCTCGGGATGGGGCTGAGCAGACCTGGGGTCCATCAGAGCGGCCAGTTCTGCCATGCTTGCCCTGCCACCACGCACAGTTAACGGTCTAATAAAATAACGTGTGCTCACCGTAACGGGTCTGTTATCCCTCTCAGCTGCTGCAAGGGGAAAGTCTAATACACTTTCCTGTTCTTGTGAATTGGTCACATCGCGAGGAATTGCTGTGAATCTGCTTTCCCCTGATCTACAGCAGCTACGCAATCTCAACTGCCAAATGCTGCTTGGGAGCCGGGAGAGTTTCTTGTCGAGGAAACAGGCAGGTTCGTTAGGAACCACGATCTGGAAAATGCTTTCAAAACGCACTCAATGGAAATACAGTTTAGGAGAAGAAATACATCGTAAAATGCCTCTTTGAACATTGCTGCCAATGAACCCAGTAGTACAAATACTTTTATGGTATGTTTACTTGTGAAAGAGACTGTGAAAGTCATAATTCTGTGAATATTGGTATATTTTGTTCTGCAAGGTGGTACTTCACAGAGGTATCAATACAGGCCCCAAAGTAGGAGCAACCCAGATTATCCTGAATATCAAAATGTACAATCGTGCATTGCCTGCAAAGGAAATAAGGATAACTTGGTATTGCATAACTATAGCCTCATTATCATCATGACTCACTTATTATTTTTACTGCATAGCTTTTCCCAGTGTCAGACCCACAGTTATTTCTAAATAAGAGGTTTATATTCCCCTTCTTGTAAATCAAACTCAGAACAAAGAAAAATTTGCAAAATACATTTTGCTGACCTTTTGTTGTTGTCTTCGTGTTAGTCTGTCCCAGCCAAATCCTTGCGTGTTCTCTTGGACAAATAGTTAAAATCCTTCCACCAAAATTACACGCTCATTTTGCAGACCCCTTGTTTTTCACTATTCCACTAGAGAGTAGAAACAACAGCTTAAGGCTTATCTAAACAGTGACCCCAAAACATGAGAAACTTGCAACCTCTGCACAGATAGTCTAGGAACTGAAAAAGGGCTCAGTTACTTGGCTAACGGAAATATTTACCCAGCTCTATGGAAAATACTTAGCCACAGATTTTTATCTATTAACTTATCTGGTCACAGTTTAATATGGAATTTGGACTCAAAAGGGTAATTGAACTTCAACAATCCTACAAAGAAGTCTGAAAATCACACTTCTGGCCGAAGGATACTTTCAGTGTTTATGGTATAATATTCTTTCGGCATACAGGAGATTACTCATATTTTATGCATTTACAGACATAGGTCCAAACACATATACAGGTATTGTGTGTACCACTGAGATGTTGCAAAGAAAAAATGCTGAGATTTTCGCATCTTGGGAGAGGTTTTCACCAGCTCCCAAATGTCACATGGCAGTTAAAATGGAACTATACTCATGTTTTTATTCAAATAACTACTCTAAAATTACAAAAGATAAGTACCACCTTTCAGCGTGAATAAACTTGAATACATACTAAAAATAATCCTACATTAAGTCCTGAAGCTACTGCCTTCTGTAAGGGGTAAATGGATAGAGTTTGCTCTTAGATGTTTTACATAACCATATGTCAAAAAAATCAATAGAATGAAAATTGCATATTTGAAAAGTGAATCTGCAGCATTTTGAGAGGTAGTTTCACAATTTATTTAAAAAAAAAAAAACAAAAAAAACAAAAAAAAACCACACAACCCACCTCTGAAGGTTTTCAGCTAAGCCCAAGATTATTTTGATACAATTCACTATTTTGCTTTGATTAGATGGCATCAAAATTTTAGCAGATGGGCAAAGAGGCCTGAAACACAGTTTAGGGGTTAGGGTACTATTCTCTCACCCTTACTTACAACAGTTTGTACTTAAGAGTGTGAGCAGTCCTGGTAAAAACAATGAACTCGACCGCAGAGTAAGGAACAACTTGAAATGAGGAAGGCAAGCGGTGTCTGACCCACTCCTGATAAATGAACTCCAGTGGCACACTGCGGTTTGAGCTACATCCCAGTGCCGGGACCCTTTCAAAACCTTTCTGCCCTCCTTTTTTTTTTTTTACATATCACACTTGATTTTTTTTTAACCCAGCCAACTGGATATTGAATGAACTATTTCCTTGAGCACCTCTGGGTCAAGGTGGCCTTGGATGGTGCTAGGAAGAAGTTCCTCATGTACCCCACACCCTCCTCCTCTTGCACCCTCTCCCAGCCCTTACAGCTGACCCTGGGAAGCCCAGAGCAGTGGGACCAAGAGGGGTCTGGTTATCCTCCCTCCGTTGCACTGCCGCAGCGTTACCTCCTGGTCGAGGAGCTCCTTGTTATTCCTTGGTGAGAACAGCACAGGGCATCACCATTTGGGTCTGCTGCCACGGAAGATGCTGAGGCTCCTGCAAGATCAAAGAAGAGTTATTTATTACATGTCACTTATTTCTTATAAATAAAGTTCTCTCAATACAATGTGTGGTAATATGGGTAGAATCGGTCCACAGCAGTGAGAGGAAAAATGCAGCAGCACCTGACTCTCTGACAATTTTGGGGGTTTCTTGAGGAAGGGGAGTGCTGGGTTGTGTTTCTTTCTCATAACTTGGAGGACAATGTTCATCCTTGAATTAGGCTTTATTTTCAGAAAGTACAGTTGCTGAGATTCACCAGGAGAATGTTTGAAACTGTGAATAATAAAATATTAATTAACCCAAGAACAGCAGATTGGAGCCTTTTATTTCTAGAAGATACAGTGCAGACAGATTCTTTCTGTATGCAAGGATGAGTTCTGTAAATCCAAGTAAAACAATAGCATATGCAGGCAAAGAATAATATAAAATTAATTCCTAAGTAAAAAGTTTGAGAATTATTGCAAACGGTTACTTCAGATCATGTAAGACATGGAAGGCTACACCTTACTGTAACAGAATACTCCAGGACTGATCTTTTGGGCTGTATCGTTAAACACAGCTGGTTTTCCAACACATTACTGGGTTCAACAACATTAAGTAATTTAGGGAAAACAGGTAGTCTTTACACCAACTTCAGGCATTTTCACTAGTGCCGAGACTCGTCTAACCAGGGAAGAGGTTCCTCACAGCTCTGCTGAGCCGTCCTCTTGAGGAGCCCACTTTCCTTGTGGATGAGAGAGACAGGATAGATAATGAATTCAGTCAGACGTGTAAAATGGACAGAGTAAATACCCAATTACATGATATCAACAAATGCTAGGCACGAGACGAGACGGTTCACAGACTTTCCCTCACAGAGGGAGCTATCTATCAACCAATCTTCTGAGTGTCACAGGTGATTACACCCAGACGTATGTGCGAGACAGGACATGTTTGATGTAAGTGCCCTGAAAGGCACCCACTTGTAAATAAAAGAAAGCAAGACCTCAGGAATCAACCATTTTCTTAGTAGTTTCTTCCAGTTGCTAATTCCCCAGCTTCTAAAGGTTTGCATTGGGTTAGCATTGTGGACAAGGCCATTAGCTCTTGCTGGCTGTTTTTCTGTTAGATGGAAAAGCCCTTCAGCATGCAGATCCTCTCTCATGAAGGGGTACATAGGTTGTGAAGAATCACCTCCCAAACTTCTTTTTGCTAAACGAACCTGATCAAGGTCCGAGACGTTTTTCAAGCTTACAAAACTTTTCTATGGCTTTTGACTATAATGATCCTCTGTGGCATTAAAATCTAATCATCTGCACCAAATAATAAGCCTGAGCATTGCCCACTGAGCGATAATGGTACGACTACGTGCCACCTTTGGTGGCAAGTTGCAAAAGCAAAATCTAATGGGCAAACTCAGGTCTTTACATGTGAGTGTTGTGATGCTTAACTAAGACAAGAATTTGAATACATGTTTGAATACATGATCTTTAAGACAGGTCAGCAACCATCGAGTTCTTTAAAAAGAAATTCTGACCAAAACTGTGACAGTGGAAAGAGCTATATGTTGGGTCTTCTGCAGATTTGTCCCATCCCATTCACTGCAGTCCAACCCAACATCCATTGTTGGTAGGACAGAACGTCCTCATTTTTTGTTACTAAAAAATCTATTCTTTATGTAACTTTATAGATCTTACTGTAAATTTGCTCTACGCTGATGACTTCACCCCTCTGGAAGCATAGTGCCTACCTCATTTGGACATAAAATACCACTCATTGAGAGTGGAAGGATTTTTGAAAGTCCACAGCTTACCCTTAGGTCTTCTGACACGCATCAGAAGTTTGCCCCCAGCTTCAATAGGAGCAGAGTCAGACCAGCACAGGCTTCCTTTCACAGCCAGTTCCTGCAGTCACACATTTGTAAATCATTCTTAGCTGTGGATATTTATGCTGCAAACTTCTCTTCTTTTATCAATAAATACCTTTCAAAGCCAAGCCTTTGCTATGTAACAAACTTGAATTCAACAAGCAGATTTTAGGCATTTGTTGAAGAACCAAAAAATATAAACGTACAGTTAAGGACCTTTATCTCTGGGAGCAGTCATTTGCCATCATTTTCCTTCTCTCTACTTACATGCTTTAGCAGAGCTGCATGATTTTATGTCTTACATAATATAGACCAGATAGTTACCAAATGTCCCGTATGTTGTAGATCATTCCCAGGGCTGTTGATGCTTAATCTAATCTGCTGTTTCTCCATGAGCAGGTATCCTACCAAGTTTTGATGCACGTAATCTATTGGGCAGGGGAAAAGGAAAGGATTCCTCTTCAATAATCATAGAATCGTTTAGGTTGGAAGAGACCTTTAAGATCATCAAGTCCAATCGTTAAGCCCACCACCAAACCATATTCCTAAACTCCCCATCTACCCATCTTTTAAATCCCTCCAGGGATGGTGACGCCACCACCTCCCTGGGCAGCCTGTGCCAGGGCCTGACAACCCTTTCAGTGAAGAAATGTTTCCCGGTATACAATCTAAACCTCCTCTGGTGCAATTTGAGGCCAATTTCCTCTTGTCCTATTGCTTGTTACTTCAGAGAAGCAATTGACACCCACCAGAATAAAAAAGGAAAGTGAAAGAAGAGAGAGAAGTTTTTTGAACTAGCAGAGCAAAACATTTTAATTGAGCTGATAAAAAAAAAAAAAAATCAGTCCAAAAAATTATCGAAATCTCTCAGGAGATGGAAAAATTTATCCAGCTCTGAATTTGAGGGCTGGATGCTGAGGGCAGTCTGGAATCTGGAGCAGAGACAAGAAATTATACAAACAGCAACTGTAAGAGAAGAGAGGGTATTTGCATGAGATGCGATAAGCAGCGCAGCGCCTGACAGTGATTCACAAGAAACCATTGCAGGACCGTTCGTTAGTGATTGACTCTTCAGATCCCAAGGTGAAGAATTCCTGAGGCTGCGACAGTCTCATGTTTGGGGGAAGGTAATGAGAGCATTTTGCGAGCAAAGTAGGTCATGGCTCAGCAGGAGAGGCACGTTGTCACATTAAACTATGAAGATGCCTAAGTTCCAAGACGGTTTCTTTTTTTCCTGCAGTTACTTCATTTAGCCAAATATAATCCATATTTCAAGGAAAACAAGATGGTCATCATTTACGGGTCACCACATTGTTCTTGCAATGGCTTGCGAAAGAGAAAAATGATTGCAGCGTCTCGCTACAAAAGATGGTGATTTGGGTAAGTAAGCTCAATTGTCTGAACAATATTCTGCAAATGAGTGTAAAAAATTGTATCAGAGAACAAAGCATGAGTCACACTAAATTACTCAAGAAGAAAAAGCAAGTCAACTTTCATCGGATTTGGGTAATGTGGGTATCTCCTGAAGTTATGCTTAGCTGCAGCAGCAGTCATGATGGAGGCAAGACACACACAGCAATAAAAATACCCAGTCATTTCAAGAGTAATAAGTAGAAAATCTCAGCTGCCAAAAACCAAACCAAAACTCAGTCACATCGTATTTCTTATAGCTCACATAAACTCTGCAACGTGAGTCCAGAATTATCCAAATGGGTCTGAGGAATGTGATGTTTTGCCCGCTATGCCGTTGGGAACAAGAGACTAATGACAGGAATGATTGAGGCTAGATTTTGACACTTGAGAGTACATAGAGTAGGTGTAGAAAAGATTACAGTTATGCACACAGATGGAAGAAGTAAATCACTGGAGACCAGAAGTGTGACAGCATTAAGACAGCTAAAGTAATTTATTTTATAGGAAACGATTATACAGTTGAGAATCATGGGGCTTTTTTTTTTAATTATTTTATTTTCCATCAGAGTGAAAAGGAGAGAATGATTTTCTTCCACATGATCCGTAAGATGTCATGTGCTTCTGATGGTGTCAGAGAGAAAGAAAATGATTTAGAGAGTGGGCGAACATTTGGATTTCTACCTGATTGACAACGTGCAAGTCAGGGAATTGGCCCAGCATCAGTGAGTATCTAATTAAATCTGTCGGTAAATACTGCCAACACTGCAGGAAAATGGTCATGTAACAGGTTCAGAATCAATACGTTTTCCTATATTTAAAGAACCGCCACTGAAATGAATAATAGTTTTACTAATTCCCTGAGCCAAGCTTCCCCCTGTAGAAGCTGGAACAATTTACAGGTTTAGAAGTGGCTTTTTGACAGAGTTTATTGGGGTTCATTTAATCTAGTGACCAAAAAAAAAAAAAAAAATGGTGGCAGTCACTCACTGGGAGTTACCCAAACCTCTTTTGGGAGGACTTCCTCCCAAATCTGGCAAAATATGGCATTTAGCTCTGAATTGCAGGATTTCATGTCGCTTTGCAGCAGTGACACCATGAACAGACCAGAAAATGTTCTGCATTGGGTGTTAACGTTTCTGTCTTTCACACCAAGGCATGCATAAACCAGCACTGATTTCAGTTTTCTAACATCGAAATGGTTCGTATTCCAGCACGCTGAGGCCAAATCCTCTCTTATAGCCAACCTGGGAGTTTCCCATAAATTAACAAAACCAAATCTGAAATTCTATTAGAAAAGGATGGAAGAAAAAAAATCTTTAAGGAGGAGAAGCAGCTTGAGGTAGCTCAAAATTATTTCAGAAATTAATTGACTTAGAAGTAATTGGCAATACTACTTAGGCACCAGGTAAGCAATTATTTATGTTATAAAGTAGGAGCTCAAATATATGTTAAAAAAGTGGAGGGCAGAATATTTGTACATAATATATAGGGTTTTTTCCTGCTAAAGTGCCATAATGTTATCTGTAAAACACATTCTGACAGCACAAAGGTATCGTAGCCTTTCAAAGTCTTCAAATATTCTTCCTCTGCGCATTAGAGACAGAGATATTAAGAGCTGAACAAACTGTCAAAAGAAATGTATGTGCCTAAATTCCCTTCGTTTCAGTTGTCTGCATACTTTCTGAGGATCTAAGTCCAGAGACACCAGATGGTCATTTTTCTCAGATATTCAGGCACCTACACATGCAAATAGGTGCCCAGCGGTATTTTCAAGCATCTCCAACTACTTTGCTCTCTAAATAGCTATTAAAAATACTGGTGCAACATTTTCATCCTACGAGATTTTTCTAAAATATCAAAGGGAAAAATCATTCTATGGAAATTTGTCAGTAATTTAAAAGATGTGCATGTGCAGGCTACAGCGCCGGGACCACGTAGATCTGAGGTGTTGCAGCCAAATGCAATACTAGACTGGGCAAAGCAATGACAGCGGCTCTAGGCATAACCTGGCACCAAAAGAGTTAAAAACTCCAGTTAAAGCTAAATAAAAACTACAGCCAAGTTTCTTTGTATCGCAACCGTGCAGTTATCCCTGGCTGCGCACACAAGGCATCTGTTCACCCGAGGTTCAACAGCCAAACCTCTCCGGCTCTCCCTACTCTTCAGGATTCCCCAAAAATGGATGGGGACACAAAAATACACTTGGGAAAGCTGATTTTAATAAAATCAGCTGAAATTTACCCTATAAACGTTCAGCAAAGAGTCTCGAACCACAAAAAGAGAAGACCAAGGCAGCTCAGAGTGGAGACCAGAAATATAAACGCTAAACAAAAATACTGAGATTTATCCCCCTCTCTGTGAAAGTAGAGTTTGTCTACTCTAAAGCCAGCAAAGTCTCTGTTAAACCAGACAGCTGGTGCTGGGTTTTATTAAGGAGAAATAAGGTGTTACTTTGGTTCTTAAGAAGAATATATGTTAAGAAAAATATATGATAGGTTTTGTCCTGGAGATTTTTTTTTTTTTAGGTTCCTGACACGTCAGCAAATTAGTTTACAGCAAAATACAAAGGAAGACTGTCTTGGGGAACAATTAGAGAGTTTTAAAACGCAATAAAAAGTTACAGGGAAAAATCTCTTAGCTATAATTCATAGTTTTGTCTCAAAGGGAATTAACAGAGTGTTTTGACTTTGATCTTCTAAAGAATGAGTTTCTTAACTTCATTAGTCATTTTGCTTAATTTTAAATACAGATGCCACGAGAGAGGAAAACTCAGCACTTTCAAAGGGACAATCCCTTCTGCATTTGTCAAAATTGCCCTACTGAAGTTCAGTTCAAAAGTTCAGGTAAAGAGATTTTATGGCAGACATTCTGTTATAATCAATGAGCATTCATAATTAATAGCTGGCCTGAGGTAGCCTTTGAGAAGGATCACAACCTTCCTCCTTATGATCTCAGGGTAACAATTGTTCTTTATGATCAAAACCTTTCTCTCTACTAAAAAATTTAGCAATGGGTTAAATGATAGCAAGAGTTGGATAATTCCACTATTAACCAAAGTTAAAAGTCCTTTAGCTTGCCATTCTCAGAGACCGTACTAACTGTACTGATTATAAAGCATGAATTTTAATAACAATACCGTACTGTATTCCTCACCGGCATGGGTTGAGAACTGATTAAAATACAACAGGGATGTATTTGCCTCTGTCTAGGCAAGGAACGTCACTGAGTAACATCATCATCTTGCATCCTCTCAAAAAGAAACAGCACTTGACCACACTGCTTTCCTCTGCAAAGTTAAAAGTCAGGTGAAGTTTTGTTTTACTAAGGGAGGAGTATAGGTTGCAAATATTTCAAGGGACTGAGATTTGAGTCAAGGGACTTTACATTTCATGCAGTGTTCCTTTTATGACACTGTTACAGATGTGAAAAAGATAATAGTGTTATCCTAACTGGTACTGTTTTTC
>KL265924.1:4299-37412 GCA_000699545.1 Podiceps cristatus | reverse complement strand
CAACCCAGACCATTCTATGATTCTATGAAGTGTGTAATAATAACCTCAACTGATTACATTTGAATTTGTAGTTAGGTTTTTCTGATTTGTGTTACAGTAAATGTTTTGCTGTTAACTTTAAAATTTGTCCTAGTGATATAACTTCAAAAAAACCCCAAACAAACAAAAAAAATGTTCTGCAGTCCTGTTGACTCCATTCTGTAAAGTAGGGCTGTAACGACAACACTTGATGTAGGTTCAGATTCATGGCAGGAATGAATGGAACAAACTTTGAAGGATGCTGTAGATTTGCACAAGTCAGGGTGGTGTTCTGTCAAGACTTCGATGCTAGAGTTAATGCCTTTGCTGTGAACACGTTAAAAGACTTGGATTGGTATCGCTTAAGTGTAAATAGCTGTCTAACAACAAAGCCTTTTCTGTGGCTTATTTACAGCAGTCAGATGTTAATAGCAGTATGTCCAAGGGCAATGCCAGCCTGTCCAAAGCTAATGCAAGCCTCAGCAAAGGCAATACCAGTCTGACAAAGAGCAAATCTATCAAACAGGTACCACGTTGGTTTTTAGGGATGTGTGTGGGTGACTAGCGCACTGGTTGAGTGATGTGTCATATTTCACAGGGTACTACTGCGCACACTGTCGTGTTGCTTCCACAGCAGCAGAGCACATACTTTTAAAATCCTAATCAACATTATTCTTCCAGCTTCTCTCTGGCTCTTGTACACATAGGCAGCATGAGGTTGGCTGGTATCTAATGCTTGCAATTGCTTGGACTGAGGCATATGTAGGTCTTACGTTGCTTGTTAATATTTTGCTTTTTTTCAGGGCGTACAGGGGAAGAAAGTGCTAAGCAAGCCTAATTTGAAGGAAGATGATGATAAATCAGGTCCTATTTTTATCATAGTCCCAAATGGGAAAGAACAGAGGATGAAAGATGAGAAAGGTCTGAAGGTGAGAAAAATCTGAATGTATTCACAAGTTTTGAAGGACTGTAATTTTAGCACATTCTTTTTGTTTTTAATTTTAAATTAAACATGCTATGGCATGAAAATGCTAGTCTTTGTCCATCCCTTGGATTGATTGTCTAGTTCTTCAGTTGACTTTCACAGGCCTATATCTGGTTTACTGTGGTGTTTCTCTTCTGATTTCCAAATTTTGTGCATTTATACACTAATAAAAAACAGAAGACTTCTTACAACTTCTGAGATGGTCTCCAGTTGTGAAGTATCAAGTTTTTACTTGAATACAGTTGACCAATTTCAGAGTTCTAGGATACATTGTAAATGCTTTAATATACTTAGTTTGAACATTATTTATTCTATGACTACTTCTATTCTATACGTGTTATTTGTAACTTGCTAGTAAATAGGCCTATTATAGGCCTATTTAACACTAAGTGATAATAATTAAGATAATGGCCTAAAGATAAACACTCCACATTAAGAATTTTCTCTATGTAAGCCAAAGTGAACAAACAGGACTGAGTTTTTCCCATTACTTGCTGATCATGAGGACTTGGAAAATAGATTCTAAAGCAAAATTAAAAGGGATGCAATTTTCAGATTCTTTCAGGAATGAAAGGTATTACTTGCTTTGAGTTCCAAATGCTGCCTTTTACAGGTGTTAAAGTGGAATTTCACTACTCCCCGTGATGAATATATTGAGCAGCTAAAAACTCAGATGTCCAGTTGTGTGGCCAAATGGCTACAGGATGAGATGTTTCACGCAGACTTTCAGCACCACAACAAAGCACTGGCTGTTATGATTGAGGTGAGTTTGGATCTGTGGTAGTAGATAACATTGTATAGAATTATTCTCTGCTATGAAAGATTCTGCTTGAATTGAAATCAAACAGGAATTCTCTCAAAAGCCAGAGGTGGTTGTTCTATGAAGCTGGAACTTAAACATACATAGAAGTCATTTTCACAGGAATGATGAAGTTGGTGTTAATATTGTTTCTTGGGAGGGGGAAAAATTTCCTCACTGGAGACTGCTCTTAGAACTTCAGAAAGCTGTAGAAGTTAAAAATGAGTACTTCCAATTCTAGGAATCAAGCAATAAGTGTAAACCGTCTTATCAGGTATAGCTTTTTCTTATTATCTGTTCTTGAGCAGTGTGTTTCACTTTGCACAACTTTCCCCTCCCCCCCTCTTTCTTTTACTTCAAGCACTTGGAGAGTGAAAAAGATGGAGTCATTAGCTGTCTGGATCTGATCTTAAAATGGCTTACCCTGCGGTTCTTTGATACCAACACAAGTGTTTTGATGAAAACTCTTGAATACCTTAAATTACTTTTCAATTTGCTGAGTCAAGAAGAGTATCACCTTACTGAAAATGAAGCATCTTCTTTCATCCCATATCTTATCCTAAAGGTACGGTTCATTGTACAGAAATTAACCTTATTTTTCATGAGGATTATAGAAGAATATTCCAAATACATTGTGAATGGGGTTAAATCCAGTTGGCAGCCAGTCACAGGTGGTGTTCCCCAGGCCTCAGTATCGGGGCCAGTTTTGTTTCTCTTTATCAATAATCTGGATGAGGGGGTGGAGTGCACCCTTAGTAAGTTTGCAGACAACACCACATTGTGCGGGAGTGTTGATCTACTTGAGGAAAGGAAGGTGCTACAGAGGGATCTGGACAGGGTGGATCGATGGACCAAGGCCAATTGTATGAGGTTCAACAAAGCCAAGTGCTGGGTCCTGCCCTTGGGTCACACCAACCCCAGGCAACGCTACAGGCTTGGGGAGGAGCAGCTGGGATGCTGCCTGGCAGAAAAGCATCTGGGGGTGCTGGTTGACAGCTGGCTGAACATGAGCCAGCAGTGTGCCCAGGTGGCCAAGAAGGCCAGTATCATCCTGGCTTGTATCAGGAATAGCGTGGCCAGCAGGAGTAGGGAAGTGATAATCCCCCTGTACGCGGCACTGGTAAGGCCGCACCTTGAGTGCTGGGTTCAGTTTTGGGCCCCTCACTGCAAGACAGACATTGAGGTGCTGGAGCGTGTCCAGAGACGGGCAATGGAGCTGGGAAGGGTCTGGAGCACAAGTGCTGTGAGGAGCAGCTGAGGGAGCTGGGGGTGTTTATCCTGGAGGAAAGGAGTCTGAGGGGAGACCTTATCGCTCTCTTCAACTCCCTGACAGGAGGCTGGCGTGAGGTGGGTGATGGTCTCTTTTTCCCAAGTAAGAAGCGATAGGACAAGAGGAAACAGCCTCAAGTTGCCCAGGGGGGGAGATTTAGATTGGAATTTTGGGAAACATTTCTTCACTGAAAGTGTTACCAGGCATTGGAATAGGCTGCCTGGGGAAGTGGTGGAGTCTCCATCCCTGGGGGTATTTAAAAGATCTGTAGGTGTGGTGCTTAGGGATGTGGATTAGTGGTGGGCTTGGCAGTGATAGGTTAATGGTCGAATGGTTGGACTTGATCTTAAGGGGCTGTCCCAACCTAAATATGATTCTGTATGGCATATTTACCTTTAAAAGCCATTTATTGAAAGTATCATGAGACTATTTAAAATAGTCTGTATTTCTTTCCCCTCCCCACCACCTTTTTTTTTTTTCTTTTCAACTAGGTAGGAGAACCGAAAGATGTCATCCGCAAGGATGTACGTGCCATTCTGAACAGGATGTGTCTCATCTATCCGGCCAGCAAGATGTTCACTTTCATCATGGAGGGGACAAAATCCAAAAACTCAAAACAGCGGGCAGGTGGGAAATAGCATGATGAACTGGGCAACTGTGAAGTACTTGAAACTGCTTGTTTTCATCTCAAAAAAAATCAACCCAGCATATAACACTTGGTGGAATGTGAGATTTGCCTATATATAGCAATTTATGCAAATACTTGTAAGTGTTTAAAGGATCAGATTTTATAGTAGTATCATCTTGCTTTTTATTTTTGGTGTCTTTGTAACTTCCAAAGATGAGCAATCTGTTAAATTGCTATCAGCATTAAGATTGAGTCTCCCTTGAGTAGGCTTGTTGTCTTAGTGAAACAAGGACAGAAAGAACGGTGACACTGGGAAGTATATCTGTCACCAGCATTGTGATTGATACTTCTCTACCGTGAACGTCAAAGTTGCGCAAGCAGTGCAGAAATCAGGAGGGCTCTCTTCCCAACAGCTTTAAACTTGAATGTGCACGTGTCATTTTCTTCCTTTAGAATGCTTGGAAGAACTTGGATGTCTGGTTGAATCATATGGCATGAATGTGTGCCAGCCAACTCCGGGGAAAGCCTTAAAAGAAATGGCAACTCATATTGGTGATCGGGACAACACTGTGCGCAATGCTGCACTGAACACCATTGTGACTGTCTATAATGTTCATGGTGACCAAGTGTTCAAGCTGATTGGAAATGTGAGTGTAACTGGAAATAACTTCTTTTTTCTGTTGTTCTGTTTAACTATTTTTTTTTTTTCTCCTTTTCAAATCCTTACACTTGTGTAGGGGATTGGCACTGTTTTACTTGTGATTGGTCGTGGTACATCTTCCTGTTGCTGTCAAGAGCATTTCGTAATGTTAAAAATAACTTGCTACACCATAGAGGATCTAGAAGTTAGTTGGTTAATTCCTGATTGTGGGTGATATGACCTGGGTGTTCATGAATTAAAAACAAAATTTGAAGAAACAAGCCAAACACCGACTTTCATGGGAATTAAATTATTTATAAATGAGTAATTTGCTTTATAGTCAACTATATAGGTAATATTTGTGACTTAAAATGACATTTGGATAATTTATTTGGCCAAAAAAGGATAGTTGTTGGGGGTCCATCAAGTACTCTTAGCTTTCTTTTATGCCCATCTCCACCAACTGCTTTGCAGGTGGAGTTTGGTAAGTTTGGTTTGTTTGCTTTAACTTACTGCACTTCAGTGTTTAAGGTCTGTGTCAGTACTGTGTTGCTTTGTATTGCTGCTGGTTTGTTCTCTCAAAATCATACTTAGCCATGTCATCTAAAATGCAGTAAAAATTAAAGGTGGCAAAACTCAGCTTTCCACTACTGGAGACTATGTTGTCTACAGTTACTGTGCATAACAAATCAAGTATACTGAATTCTAACCTGTATCGAGACCTGTTAGACCATTTTTTCCTGTTATGTTCTCTGAATTTGTGGTCTTGGTAATGTTTCTAGCAGCACTTAAACTGATTGGAATATGATAGATATGTTAATGGCTGTACCATTTTTTTGTGTTGTGTTAGATGCCGTAGTATGTACAAGATATTGGAGGGATATTTTATAGAGTATGGTGAGCAGGAAAGCAAAGTTACCTTTTTTCCTTTCCAACTTCCCAAAACATTGAAATTTAAGACACTTATTTTTCTGATAACCATCTCCATGAGAATTAATGTTGCATTTTCATTGACATTATAGATTCCCATCTTATTTTAAATGTTGTTCAGAGTACAGTCTGCTGCCTCCTCAGTGTTACATAGTCCATTTGCTTTTGGATTTTCAAGATTAAGAGAACTGTAGCACCTGAACCATCCAGTCCCTTCTAACCATGGCTTTCTGAGCTTCAGTATGGTCTATCTAGTCCCAAAATACAGTACTTCCCACAAAATTGTGTTGGCTACTTTTGAACAAATGTAGCTATTGGTAGACTTCGGTCTTGTAGGTAAGCAGGTAAATACGGTTCTTTTCACTGCATGAGTTGGAGTGTTCAGCTGCTTACCTTGTGTCAGGTCGAATTACAGATAAATTGAACAGGTCAACTGTTAGAAGGACCCGTGTTTCTGTGGCAGGGTCCATAGTGTTAAAGCATTGCCTGGGCTCCTCATAGGGGATTTAGAAAGGTGAGTGGGGATTTTTAAATCATTTGCAGCAACTCAGGCAACAGTTGGGGAAACACATGACAGTTTGAATTCAAGACAACTTGTTTCTTGGAAATTATGAGGGTTAGAAATAGCTGTTTTCAGTATTACAGCTGGTCAATATGAGTTAATTAGCTCCTGAAGTAGCATCTGGCAGTCCAGGGGGGCTCTATTAGATTGCTGCTAGATGGTAGTATTGACTGTTCCTACCCTTGGTATTAGAGAACTTCAGTCTGCAGTAATAAGTGGTATATCTCTTGTGGGTGACCAGGATTTCTAAAATCCATACAACTCGAGTGAAAGCGTTGTGTGTTACAGCTTTCTGAGAAAGACATGAGCATGCTGGAGGAAAGAATAAAACGGTCAGCCAAGAGACCGTCTGCTGCTCCAGTGAGACAGGCAGAGGAGAAACCTCAGCGTACTCAAAATATGAGCACTAATGCTAGCATGCTGCGGAAGGGACCAGCTGAGGACATGTCCTCCAAACTCAAGTATGTAATGATACTTTATTTTATGGCCTGTAGCCTGCATAATGTACGTGCTAATACCATGTCTGGCAATGTTATTTTAGTTCTTGTATCATCATCTTTGCATGTTGTGAAAATTGGCCAAAGAATATAAAACAAAATGTCTGAATCTTTTATTTTTGTCTTGTCTGTCTTGAAATCTTTCTAAATGGTCTTGTGCCTTTTTTCACTGCTTCTCCATGGACAGAATTATGTATCGCACTTATAGGATGTAAGTACTGCCCACTGACTCCTTGGTAGCAAGGCTCTTGTATCTTTCAATTTCTATCCCAGTCATCCTTTCCCGAGGATGACGGATTTACCATGGCCAGTTCTAGGTTATTTACAGGTCTCTGACTTAAAAGAAAGAAACCAAAGATATGTGTTTCTGTCAAGGTGACTATTGATCAAACTGCAGGTAGACATGGCACTTCCATGTTAGGCAGCTCTTAGGAATATTGGGAGAACTTCCTATGTGTTACACTAAACTTGGTGTTGATTGGACCCTGTTCTTAAGGCAGACATACAGCATGGAACTGGATGAGCATGTGCAAATCGTAGAGCCTGAGGCAATAGTACCAGGAAAAAAAAGCTCAGGAACAGTATTTCTTGCCACCTGCTCATTATCTCGGAATAAAAGTCCCTGCTGAGAATGATGTATTTGTATTAGAACATTTCATTGAAAAATCTGATACACAGCACAAGTCATGTGGGATGCTGGGAGTCCCAGGTTCAGATGAGCTTGCAAGGTTGCTATGTACAGATGCATCCTATCCATCGTTTAAAAAAAACAAAACAAAATCCCACCCACCCCCTGCAACAAAAAAAAAAAAAAAAAAAAAAAAAAAAAAAAAAAAAAAAAAAAACACCAAAACCACCACCCCCAAAAAAAACCCCAACCAAACAAAAAAAACCCAAACCCCAAAACCCCCACCAAAACAGAAAAACAAACAACCCCAAAACCTCTCATTAACTTTCGCACTGTATTTCATTAATGCTACTTCAAACTGTGCTAGGTATCTCTCGAACCAATGCATACCTGTCAGATGCAGGGGGTCTCGTGGTGGGTTATAAGAGAAACTAGGAAGGCAAGTAACTAGCGGCTGCTGTTCTGGCCTACAAAAGCTTGTTTTACTAATGGCTAGGGGAAAGGCAAAGGGGTTATTAGGGGGCTTGAATAAAATCAGAACTTCAAGCTCTGTGCTATTCTATTCTGAGAGCTTTAGGGCTACCAGTGGATGCTAGTGCTAATACTCTTGCCTCCCGTGTATATGTAATAAACACATCTCTTCTGGTTTCTATAGCCAAAATCGCAACATGGGCAGTCACTCTGAGACAGCGCATACAGTTCCACGGGAATTTCAGCTGGATCTTGATGAAATTGAAAATGACAATGGTACTGTCAGATGTGAGATGCCAGCACTTGTACAGCACAAACTAGATGACATCTTTGAGCCGGTCTTGATTCCCGAGCCCAAGTGAGTCTAGTTTTAACTCCTAAGTGAAAAGGGTTACTTAAAACTGTTCTGAGAAGCTGGTTTGACCATGCTAGTTTCTACATTCAGACTTGTTTCCACAAGAAGGCAGTGTCAGCTAATTTGAAGAGAGATGTCAAAGCAACGTTTTGTTGTACTGTTCTGGAATCTGAACAGCAATTATTTCTAATGAAAAATCTGCTTTCTGCTTATGTGTTTTTATAGTAAAAGGATCTTGAGTTTGTAAATGTGTCATCAGTGAAGGAATGATTCCTTTCTTGAGCGTCCCCTGTGGAGAATGAAATCCCTTTCCCTTGTCTCTAAACCATCATTGAAATACAGCAGTGTAAATTAGAGCTGTTTCTCCAAAGAGTAATGAATCCTGTTTTCTTCAACTGTTTAGAATCCGTGCTGTGTCCCCACACTTTGATGACATGCACAGTAACACAGCTTCTACTATCAACTTTGTCATTTCCCAAGTAGCCAGTGGTGATATAAATACAAGCATCCAGGCTCTGGCACAGGTAAGGGAATTAAGGTAGCAACTAATCACACTGTACTAAACTATTTGTCTGCGAGGGTGATGAGTTGCACTGTGGTAGAGCAATCATGTCAGGTGACGTGGGCTCTGCACAGAATCTCCCTGATGACAAAACTGAGTGCACAGGGGCCATCTGACTCGCTTTAGCAATAGAAAATCCACTTAGATGATGTAGAATAAACTGTTAACGCAGAAATACTAAGGGGGGGGAAGTGTGTGTGTGTCTGTTTTTATCAAGTGTCTGTGCTCCAAGTTTGAAAAATAAATAATTGTATTTGGATTAGCAATAGAAATCAGTGGCTACTGATTTAAGGTGAAAGCTTAGAATACAAGTGCCTTGGCAAATGGATTGTCCAGGGCAAGACCTTTCTTAAAGTTTGTAAATTCTAGTTATTTTGCACTGTTTGCATTATGTTGACTTGATTTGGGTGTTTTGTTTTTAAATCTTAGATTGATGAGGTTCTCAGACAGGAAGACAAAGCAGAAGCGATGTCTGGCCACATTGACCAATTCCTAATCGCTACATTTATGCAACTTCGGCTAATCTACAATACGCACATGGCAGATGAGAAGCTAGACAAAGATGAGATAGTCAAACTTTACAGCTGTATTATTGGGAGCATGATCTCGGTAAGGCTTTGACCTGAAACTCAAGGTGAAGAACAAATAATTTCTGTGCAGAAGTTGCAGGATAATGGAATGTCTGTCCAGAACTGACCCGTGCCTATGTTAGCTTACTATTGAGTCTTTTTTATGAGAGTTTGTTGCTAATTGTCTGCTCACTAATGCACATTTTGAGGGAGTGGGGAATGAGAAATTGGGGAGGGGGAGAATGTCTATTGTCCGCTTCAACAGAGTACAGCTATTCTAACGCTTTTATTAAGCTCTATTTTAAACTTTTAAGCTCTGTTTTAATATTCTTTACCTTTTGAGTGCTTAGTTGGTGACATAAGTATTTTCAGAAGTGGCTCAGTAGAAATAGCTTTCTTAGTTGCATTTTCATTGTTGGGGTGGCGAATGTCAAATGGCTTGACAGTGTAGTCTAGACAAATCCCTATATTAAAACATTGTGCACAGGGAAAACTTATAATACTGTTTTCAATTTGTAGCTATTTCAGATAGAGAGTCTGGCTCGAGAGGCCTCCACTGGTGTGCTGAAGGACCTAATGCATGGTCTTATTACGTTAATGCTGGATTCTCGGGTTGAAGACCTTGAGGAGGGTGAGCAGGTCATCCGATCCGTCAACCTCTTGGTAGTGAAAGTTCTGGAAAAGTCTGACCAGACCAACATCTTGAGGTATATAACGAAAATTGCACAGTTACTGCTTCTCCCTACCTGTTCTTGTGTGTTCCTTGAGTGGCTGAGTGCGTTTGTTAGTCATTCTGTAAGCAAAGAACGATGTCAGTAGACTCGTTTGGCTGGCTAACGAATTGTCACTGACTGTCAGTGGTGATCAGATGGTGCAGTCAAAATCTGCACAGCTGGAGGTGGGCTAAACAGAACAGCTTAGTGTGATTCTGTGTACTTTTTAATTCAGCAGACTGCCTCTTAAACTCTTGTGATGTACTAGAAAGAAAGAAGGAGCTGTTACACAACATCATGTAAACTGCTGGACTAACCCCAGTCTCTGGGGTGGTATTCTGTGGGGAGTGGCATCTTTTTTCTGTGTAGCACTTTTCCTGTGTAACTATTATAAACTCGTTCCTTCTAGTGCTCTGCTTGTTTTGCTCCAAGACAGTCTGCTAGCAACAGCCAGCTCTCCAAAGTTTTCAGAACTTGTCATGAAGGTGAGCCTGTAGCAGAGGTTTTGAACTCACTTGGTTTATCTGAATCAACTGAGCTGAAAGAAGAGAGCTAATTAAACAAACAAAAATGGTGGCTATAACTTGAAATATTTCTTAACTTTTATAATCATAATCTTATAATTAGATGTTACATATAGTGACTTCATGTATGCCAGGAGGGAGCTTAACACCTACTAATAGTTTACAGAAGCTTGTTGTATACTAATATAAACTCCATAGAGAGACATGCGGTCACCTGCTGGGCTTATTTGCTTAGGCACAGCACTCTACTAAGGATTCAAGCACTCCCAGGCTGGAACTGGGTTGTATTTTGTTGTCTCTAAGGATAGAGTGAACGTGCAAATGTCTGCATTTAAAGTGTGGGTGTAATCTTTTTATAATACTCTTTTGTAACTGGCATGATTTAGAGACAACTTAGGCGTTCTTAATGAGGTTAAACCTAAAGAATTCGTGCTGTGTGGGGGTGTATGTAGCATGTATGCATTATTGAAACTTCATGCATTCAGTCTCCTGTTATTGGTAAAGAAGTCAGCACTACTTTTATGCATCACCTCTAAAGAAGGATCTGGATACAGTACAGCTAGTTACAAAGAAAAAGTATGTACCAGTGCAAATATAGCTTGAGCAGATGGACAGTGTTATGTGGTAGCAGAGTGAAATGGCTCAATGATAGTTTTGTAAAATCTCTCCTTACATAACTAAATGCTTCTTCCTTGAGTTGTCTTGCCTTAAGTCAGCCTCTCGTTCCAGTGTCTGTGGAGAATGGTGCGTCTTCTTCCAGAAACCATTAATAGCATAAATCTGGATCGGATTCTACTGGATATCCACATTTTCATGAAGGTTTTTCCCAAAGAGAAGCTGAAGCAATGTAAGAGTGAGTTTCCTATAAGGACATTGAAGACTCTGCTTCACACCCTGTGCAAGCTGAAAGGGCCCAAGGTCAGGACAGTTGCTAGTCATGTGCTTTTAAATTTGATATATGTGCTGTCTCTAAAGCTTTTCCTTATTTTTTTTTTTAATGCCTCTTTTTTTCCTTTTAGATCTTAGATCATTTAACAATGATAGACAACAAAAATGAGTCTGAGCTGGAGGCTCACCTGTGTAGAGTAATGAAACACTCCATGGATCAGACTGGCAGCAAAGGTGATAAGGATACAGAAAAAGGGGCTTCTCGCATAGTAAGTAATGTAAATGTGTTGGTCGGGAGAGGCATGTAAGGCAATTTATTTGAAACAAGCTTAGTCTTGTCATTGTGGACTATGAAGTAGTAATTGCCTTTCCAACATGCAACTGGTGTTGGAAACACTGTTCCAGTTTCACTTTTATTTATGACTTGTTTGTGAACTTTCAGTGTGTTTCTGTTATTACCTGAATATTCTGTGCATACCACAGGATGAAGTGCTCTCCGGGATATTCCAGTGTGCAGCATAGGTTTTATGCTGCCTGATACTGCATTTGATCTACTAAAAGTTAACTATACTCAAAACAGATGTTAAATACTGGCTTCTCAGAAGAAGACCTACAGCATGATGATGTCCTTGCTCTCATTCTGTGTAAACAGTACCTACGTAAAAATTTAATTGCTTCAAGGTTGTGTTTTTGGGTTTATTTTCTTGGAAGCTCTGTATCCAGCTAGCAGGTCTGAGGGTACTGTGGGTTTGCCTAACATCCCTTCCTTTTTATTCACTTTGTTTTATAAGTCTCCTTTATTTATTTAGGAGGAAAAGGCTTCGAAGGCCAAAGTTAACGATATTTTGGCAGAAATATTTAAGAAGATTGGCTCCAAGGAGAACACTAAGGAGGTAAGTGCTCCATTCCTGCAAGGAAGAAGTCATGATATATTAGAATGGTGTACGCAGCAGTTGTAGTAACGCACGGGAACTCTTCTTTCCCAGGGTCTGGCAGAGCTCTACGAATACAAAAAGAAATATTCTGATGCAGACATTGAGCCCTTCCTGAAAAATTCCTCTCAGTTCTTCCAGAGCTATGTGGAAAGGGGCCTCCGGCTGATAGAAACAGAACGGGAGGGGAAAGGACGCATTGCTGCTTCTACAGGTACATGTTATAGCAAAACTGATTCATTTTTGCAAAGCCGAGCTATAAAGAGCAGTTAATGCCCCCTGGTAAGAACTAACATTTGCAGATGTTTATGGATTTCCAAAGCGAGTCACACTTTTTCTTGGCACTTGTGTTGCTTCATGAGGTACCATTTGCAGGGGCTAAGCATCTTTTTTTGTAAACAAAGAATGTAATAACCATCGTCACACTAAATGTAGATCTGAAAGTCTTGGTAAATAAGTGATTCTAATTCATATCCTGTAGTGTGGATTGAACATTAGCCTATGCTTCATGTGTCTGGTGTCAAGAATTCTCTGCAGAGTATACAGCTGGTTTATAATAAACAGGAGCAGCTGTCGGGTTCTCCTTTTACCTTTTGGTTACTAAAATGGTACAGGGTGGTTTTTTGATAGTATTGTTTACTGTGGAATCAAAGTTTATTTTAAATAACTTAAACTGTTTCTGTAGCAGTCTTTGACTTTCCAGTAAGTCAGCTTTTTAATCGGATTAATTACAGTAAAACAGTTTGAGTCTTTTCATTGAAGATAAGCACAAATGAGTATTTAATACAGGATTAGGAAGGAATGCGACACAATTAGGTGACAGTAAAAACAGATACAGTCTGGCAAAACTATCTTTATTTCTTTCACATTTTGGTGTACTTAGACTTTAGCCTTTTTTCCTACTACTTTTCCTTTTCCTATCCCTGTATTGATTGTAAATAACTTTAGGAAGACAATGTAAGTATTTATTTCAGAACCTCCTAAATGTACTCTGACAATTGCTGAGTTCTCTCTGTTGTGGGTCAGCAGTAACCATGATGTCCATCAGCATCTTCCTCTACCCCTCACTGTCTTCTTCAGCTGTCAGCCTCAGCACTACTTCTGGAGCTGCACTGCTGCCACTTCTTAAGCATCTCAGTTTCTTTTCTTTGGTTTTCAGTTGTCACTCTTGCAAGGAAACGAAAGGGCCGATATGCCTATACTAGCAAATGCAAATAGCTTTGTAGTTTAGAGGTTGGTTGATTCTTCATTGCATCTTATTTCAAGGAACTGACCAAGAGGCTTACACTTTGATGGTTTTAATATTTTCTTTTTTTCTTTTAACTTTTTTCCTGCCCCCTTCCCCTCATCCTCCAGGAATTTCTCCTCAGACGGAAGGAACATGTGTTCCTGCTTCTACCCACACTGTATCTTCATCTATAGGAAACACAAATGGCGAGGAAGTGGGGCCTTCAGTTTACTTGGAAAGATTAAAAATCCTCAGGCAGCGTTGTGGCCTTGACAATGCGAAGGTATTGTACTTGACAACACTTGTAAATCCCCAGGGGAGGCACTTCAATTGCACTTTTTCTAAGAATTCAAATGATTGGTTTTTCTGTGCCAAAGGCAGATGCCAATCAGAGTTGATGATCTTTCATTATACTGCATGTCCTAGCTATTTGCTACATGTCACCATGCCTAGGATAAATGGCTTTAAACTCATTACTTGGCCCGAGTAGGCTTGTGTTTCAGTCCACTTTGTTTGCAGCACTGGTGTACCTGTAAGCTGTTTCTACAGCTTTGTAGTTCTGCATCTTCCCTTGCCACATAGTTGAGTCTAAGAAATATTCAGATAACTACTGTTCTCTGAAGGTTAACGTATATTGACCTCTGTGTTGAATGATTTGGAAATTCTAGATATTTCTGCTCTGAAACAACCATAAGAGCTGAATGAAGACTTAGAATAAATTTTATGTTTCGAGGGTATGGATACTGAGGCACAGAAATACTGAATGATCTAGTCTGTGGGCCAAATTTTCTAACAGTTTGGCGATCTGTGTGTTAGTAATCTAGTGGCAATTACTGAAGCTTGCATTCAGCCACGTGAGAAGTGTTCACTCTAGGAACAGTCATCCAGGCACCTCACTTTCAACCGTTTAACACAAACTTGTACATCAGCTCAGCTCTGAGGAGGGGAAGAGTTTCCTAGATGACAGTGACAAGGTAATTAATGCAGGTCAAAGTCTCATATTGACAGAGGAACAGTGAATTGACATTGTAAGTCTTTGGCAGGGTGGATCTTGGCAATCAGTCCAAGTTTCCTCTTCTCATTCCTCCAGAAAACTTGTTGTCTGTTGATGCTGCACATAGGCACGGACTTTCCTCTTGCGGTGTTAGAATTGAGGCTGTTCAAGACTGTAGCAGACCATCTCAGTAAAACACTCGTCTGCTGTGAATTTTTGATCTTTAAAGACTACAGTTCCTTTGTGTCCCTGCTAACATCAAGCTAAACATGAATTACTTAAATGATAGGAATTGAATATTGTAGTTAGCTTTGCATGGCTCTGACTTTGGCAACTATCACTCCAGATCATCTGTGTTGTACTGTTCCTTCCCTTTCCTCTGTTTTTAGTGCTTCTTGTGAAGATGAAAAGCCATTGATTATGGTTTGTACTTACTATACGGCTTTTGCCACTATCTGTCTTAAAACTTTACTTTCTTCCACTGTAGCAGGAAGACAGACCACCTCTGACATCTCTGCTTTCTAAGCCAGCAGTCCCTACAGTTGCATCCTCTACAGATATGCTTCACAGTAAGCTTTCCCAGCTCCGTGAGTCACGGGAGCAGTACCAGCACCTGGACCTGGACTCCAATCAGACTCATTCCTCTGGCATTGGAACTACCTTGGCTTCACCCTCTTCTGCAGCAGCTAATATCGATGATTTGAAAAAAAGATTGGAGAGAATAAAAAGCAGTCGCAAATAGAGATGGGAGAGAGACAGCATCACTGTTGCTTGGGCTGTCTTCAGCTTTAGTTTACTAAACTAGAAGTCTTCATAGTTAAATGGCCTCATTTAGGCCTAATGTATACAAACTGTTTATGTATAATACAGTGGATTTTGGGGGGTTGAGTCATTGTGGCACAAGTATTTGTACATACTCTGCTTCTTGGTGAGCATCTCTTTGACAATAGAAGGCTGTCTGTGTATTAGTTTTAGTGTACAGACCTGTAAACAACCATCCTCTTGCTCAGACTAGTTTCTCATAACTTGTTTTTTTATTTGTAAAATTGTCTTTAAGATCTCTTCCTAGTTCTTAACTTTTAGAAGATCTTTAGTGATTTCACTTTTAATTTTGTGAATTCTTCTCCATGTAATCCTTGAACTGTTGATTCTGTATGGACACATGGCATGAAGTAACTAATTTAAGTGTCTTTTGTAAATAAAGTTTGCATTAACTATACCAGCCTCTATAGGAACAGCAGTGACTGCTGGTTAGAGAAGTCACTCTATTTCTGAATGTCAGTGACTGGGGATCTAGAAACTGAACTAAGCTATTCTTGACATGAACTTTTGGGTTTGGATATTTTATAAGGAAGATGAGTGAATAGATACTATCTGTGGGTGCAATCCTGAGACTTTGCACTCTTCTATGAGCAGTAGTGCGTTTCTTAGTTGCTTATTTTTGTTTGTTTTGGAAGATGTTTCTGTAACTTCAGAGTAAGTTGAGAATATTTAGGTTGCTGAAATGCTTATTTTAAATTATCTAGTCCTTGTTGATGCCTCTGCTCAGATTAAGCATAGTCCCATCTGTGTACAAATGCTTTATTTGAGGGAGCCTGTTGCTGTTGGTATGGAATAGATTAGCAGTGATGTAGTCAGTGGACTCATTTATCCAGAATGTATTTGGTTAAGCAGTCTTCCTCCTGCAGTTTTCAAGTGCGGGTAGACCTCACCACCACATTCCTTCTGCTCTTGAACATCTGATGTCAGCAAACTCTACTAGTATAACTATGACACCTGGAAGTGCTAGTCTGCAAAAGCTGTAGCCACTGCTTTTTCTGTAGGAGCGTTATCTGATTTAGCCTTTTTCAGAAGCTACAAGTATGAAGATACACACTGTGTAGCCTTTCTAGCCCTTTTATCTTGAAGGAGGTGATGTGTTCTCAACTTACTACTGCTCCTCCATGTGCGAGCTGGTTGTGAAGTGTAAATTGCACATCTGTTCCATAGCTAGAACAGTTACTGAAGTTGGACAGGCAGGCTTAAAAATAGCACGCTTCTGCTCTAGATTTTAATCTGTTCTGTGTAACTGCTGCTTTTGTTGTGTGATCTGTGGTCCAGCAGTCTCTGCGTTAGGGCCATTACTGAAACTACCTTGCCTGGTTACAGTAAAAATGCGGCTTTAAGTTAGTACCTGTACAATAGATCTATGCCAGAGCTGATGCAAATGGCTGAAATCTTCTTTTTACGGGACCCCTAGGCTGGGGGTGCGGTTGACATAATACTGCTTGGTGCTTATGGTGAGTTAGTACACTGTGATAGCAGGTGACTCTCGAGCGTTCTCCATCCTGTTAATTGACACGATGCCATTCGTTGATCCACAGCCTTGACTTGGTAGTCTCAGTCTCCTCTCCTGACCTAAAGTGGGCATGCACCTTCTTGTGGAACAGAGCTGTATGACAAGTGGAGGTTTGGCCATTACTGGTAAGTGCTGAGGTTTTGCGCACTTAAGCTGGGGCTGTTTGTGAATAGTTTGTGTTGGCTGACACCAGTTACTGCCACAACCTCTCAATTACCAGCTGCTTTCTGAAACTTACTGACATTAAAATTAATCCATATGTTCCTTTACCACATTCAGCAGATGTTCTGAAGAGCTAATTGTTAATTAGCTCAGGATGTTAAAACAGTAATGCCTGCAAACCTGCATACAACTGTTTTAAATTTGAAGCTGAATTGGAAGTGAAGTACAGGAATAATTGAATAGCAGAAGATATAGTTGCTTACTATGAATGAGTTTTTGCCCTGTGTCTCTGTAGTGTTTGGTTGGATTCAATATCCTGGGAGTTCTGAACTAAAACTTGTGCACATAAATTAATAAAGCCTAATCTTTAGCCCAGACAATATTTAAATAACATTAAACTGAATTTTAAAAATTACTCCTCTGTATTGTTTGTAACAAGTCAGCATTAACAAGTGATGTACTCCAGAAGCTGTATGGTCCTGGTTCCTCTCTTAGATACACAGTTTCTCACAGATACTAGATAGTTGTGAAAGGGTGAGGCTAAAAATTTAAACAGTAGAAGGCCTAAGCATTTCCAATATTTGATGCCTGTGGTTATCAATAACTTTAAACAGTTGGGCAACTTGAGCTCTTGAGGTTTCTTTCCTCAGATGTCTTTAAGAGGTTGTTTTTATGCTCACTTTGGGCAATCAGATCGGGCTGTCTTCAAGTTGGTTCCCAAATGAGCCATCTTCAAGGAGATGGCCAAACAGTAATTGACCAATAACTTTGTTTATGTCCAACTAATTTCAGATAGTTATATCTCCTGTCACTTTTTCAACCCGGTCACTCTGCTTCTTAATACTCTGGATGAAGCACAAAATTTTACTATTGCCTCTTTCTGTGACTTGATGGCACTGTGCAAGAGGAGTTTAGAGATACGGTGTCATAAGGGGCAAGGAGAGTTTCCAAACCTCATGATTACTTTAAAAGAAAATTGGGCTGAACAAATTGGCTAGTCAGCAATGTGTGTTTACTCCTGTACTGCTGAGTCCTCAGTGGTCCAGAATTGCTGCTGGAAAGGAGTTTGTGAAAGAACTGAAGCTGCTTTTGGGAGTGATCCCTAAACAAGCTTTATAAGACAATCAAACAGGTTGGGTAGTGCAGGATACTTCCATTGGAGGCCCTTTGACGATGACTGCATGAATTGCTTCCTTCTGAATCTTGCTATGCAGGTGAAAAATACACTTTAAGGACACAGCACCACCTGCCATGTAGAAAGTTACTGCCATACAATAATGGAAGTGCTTCTTAATGTATTCAAGCCCATATTCCTCTGTAGGATGAACTGCATGCAGCTGGCATCCCTAGCTTATTCAGGTGCTAACCTTGCTAACAGTGGTGCTAGTAGTTGTTGTTTGCTATTGTAGCTGAGAACAATGTGAAAACAGGTTTTAGTTGCTTTACTTCTGTCTGGTATTGGTGTTTTGTGTAATGCCACAGTTACTGTAGGGTGGTTATCTCCAGCTCAATCACCTTAGCTCAATTTCTGGAACAGGAAATGAGTTGACTTTAAAGGGAGGTGATGGACAGTGCCTGAGGACACAGTCGTGCTTACCATGACTGACTTAAGGATATCGCCTGAGGTCTAAAATCTGTCGATAATTATAGCTGATAGAAAGGAGGAGAATTGTTTGAAGCAGAACAGGTAACTAGCAGCATGACCAGTGCCATTCTGTTGGTACTCCTAGCTACTGTGATGGCTTGAATTCACGTGCAACTAAACTCAACATGAACAAAAGGAAGATGATGGGTTTGAGAACATTTATTTTCAAGGGAGAGTACTTTCCTTTGAGTTATAAGGATATTACTGTTTTTTCTTCAGGATCTTCTATGCTTACGTTTTTAAGTGCAGCATTGTAGAAAAACTGAGAGCAAGCAAGGTAAACACTTCCTCTATCCCCCATGTTTTTCGATGGCTTTCCGCATCCACTTTTTCAGGCGGAATACATGGGTATAAAATCCGTATTTGCCATCTCGATCACAGCCTTCTCCCCATGAAACTATTCCTACTTGATACCAACGGTTGTCATCTGGGTTCTAAAGCAAAGAAAAACAGGATTGGCACAAAGAGCAAAAGACTTTCGAATCTAAGCCTTGTATGTGCCCCAGCCTGTTTAGTGATTCCTGTTTTGGAATTTAGACTGGCATCTACTAGATAACATAGCTTGGTGTAATTTTGTCTCTACTCTTAACCATCCAAAGGAGAGCTGGCCCTCACTCGTGCATTCTGCAGCTGATACCCGTATGTGCTGAGAGCTCAGTACAGAAATGGAGCTGGATGACTGCAGGATTCATTTCAGTTGCTCACCTCAGGCACAAGACAGGTTTGCTTCAGCCACTCCACAGTGTCCGTTGCTGCTGCTGGTCAGTTGGTTGGTGGGTTTGGATTTTTTTTGACCATTGTAAAAGTTCAATGTAACACAAACCTATCTCCCTATGTTTTATGAGGTTGAATCTGTTGAACATACCTTCATTACAAAAGGTCCTCCACTGTCCCCTTCGCAAGCATCTCCTCTCTTTGAGTCTTCAGGACTGTAACCTACATGCAAGAAGAAAATCAGACATTGGACTGTAGGGGGAATAGCTGGTGTTGCCATCTTTTCCTTGAAGTACTGCTGCATAAATTTTCTGAGAGCCACGAGGTTGCTCACTGCTTCTGCCAACTATAGAACTTTAAAGCAGATTTCTAAATTTGCTATCATATATAAAACAAGTAATTATGCTTCTGTCTTTGCAACATTACTGATTCTACCATATTCTCCTGCCCTCTGTGCTCTCTTCCTGTTTTCTTTCATCAGAATTGCTGTTAGTGCCAGCTGCCACTGTGTCCACAGCTGTAGCATGAGCTACTCTGCCTTTCTGTTCTGTCATATTCCATGTACCCTGTTCTTTCATTCTATTTACTATCGAGACAGTTTCCTCTCCCCACCTTTACCTTCTTCTCATTCTGCAGGCTCTGCTCTTTCTCTTCCCCAACTGACTGACTGCCTACAGTCTTGCCATGAAGAGGAAAGGAATTTCATTTCAGTTCCTGATGAACTAGACAGTATCTCTACATTTTCCCATCACTGAAGTCTCCCCTTTTCTGCTGTATGTCTGCATCCCAGCTCTTTTTCATGAGCATTTTCTAGAAGAAGAAGAAACCGTAAGAACACTGTATTGTCAGTATACTCTCTTTCAAAATCGGCTTCTAACTCAAGCAATTGTACGTGTTATTAGATTCAGACAGCACAAACTCGGGCAAAAATTTTTGGAGATGTACTTGTAGAAACCGATAAAGGCTGCAGGAATGAAGAATACAGCAGAAAGTATTAAAACAGTACATGAAATCCATAGTTGTCCGTATCTTAACTACTGTGTTCACTTCTGTTTACTCTCAAAAAGATTATAGTGCTAGAAGAGATGTAGGAAGGTACAACAACTATCAGAAGTACGGAATGCCTTCTATACTAAGAAAGATGAAATGCTTTTCAGCTTGGAAGAGGAATGAGTTGTAAGGGGTCCATTAAGTAGCATATGACATGGAAAAAATATTTTTCTTAAGTTATGAGTACAGATGTGTACCTCTTCAAAGTTATTAGACAAATTTAACAAAACACAAGGAATTATTGCTGATGCTAGCAGAGTGGTGCCATTAGGCTAGTTAGCCTGGCAGAGCATGGTGTTACAAGCCTTATTCATAGCTTTATCTTCTCCAGCCTTTGTGCTTTCTGAGAGCTGCAAAAGTTCTTACCATGGGAAATTTATTTTTTTGGGATGGCATTTGCAAATTTATCAGAAGGTAACCTTGCTGCATGAACCCCATCAGGAGGTCAGAGCCCTTGTCTTCTGTGGCGGGTTGGCCTTGTGCCTTCGGTGCTACTTACCTGCACAGAACATGTTGTCAGTGACTTTAACTTTGGTGGATGCCTTGCAGATATCTTGATCTACAATTGGCACATTGAGCTGTTGCAGAACTACGGGTAGGCTGCTTGGGCTAGTGGCCCATGTTTCTTTCAAGTTTCCCCAACCAGTTACCCGCCCTTTGAAACCTGCCAGCATCAGCCTGTGGAAGGAAGCATGAGTATAATCAGATTCATTGTAACAGCTTTTTCCTGCCTGGTTCTCTTGCTGCAAATAACCTAAATAAGGCATCTTTTAATTACTTTTTCAAAGGTCCAAAGGAGGCCTTTGTAGTCTATATTTTTAGGACTGTGGGACAGTCTCCTCACCTCTGCACGAGCTCCTTGGTAGGTAAGCAGACAGGATGGATGTAGTCACTGAAAATAACAGGTCTCTTCAAGTGCATGAGTGCAATGTCTCGGTCCATGTTCTCTTTCCAGTTGTACTTAGGATGAATGATGATTTTATCCAACAGAGCGATTTTCTCTTTATTCTTTTCATATCTGAAATAGTCATGAGGGAAAGAACTCGAGGTGCATGATACTCAGGTGTCTTGTGCCCTCTGAGACAATACTCTTTCTCTTTACAATGGAGTGCCCCTTTAGACTTTCCACAGTTCTACCCTCCCTTTCACTTGAACCTTTAGGATCAGCAAGAGCAGCAAATGACAGCTCCTCCGATCCTGTTATTGAGAGGCATGTGGTATTGGCTATGTATGTTTCCTTGGATACTGCATGATAGCCCAACCTCCTTGTATCTCCTTACTCCAAGAGGAAGGCTATTTCACTCTCACTTCATCCAAGCTCTTACTTTGCCCTTATGTGCTTGCCAATCCGCACCAAGATGTCATTTGTAGTTAAGTTCTTGTCCCAGGGTGGGTAATAAAGACAATGAGCAGCAGTCAAGACCCAGCTGTCACTGATGAGGCTGGCACCACACAGCAGCTCTTGCGGACTCTTTTTGTAGAGCATCACCTGCCTGGGAGACAGGAGGGAGGAAGACTTAGCAGGATGGGCTGAATGTGTTTTGGTGTCATGCAGAAAGAGAAGAGCGTTACACTATACTGACAAAGGCAACTGCATAAGTGGTTCTCTAGCGAAAGTCTTCCCTGGGTGTGTGTATTCTAGGCAGTGGGTCATTTACCCTGTTTCCTTCATCTGGAGAGGTTTGTTGTCCTCTCTGCTCCAGCAAAGCTGGAAAGAGACGGAAGATGAAACACACCAGCGCTCTCACTTTCCCAGATGGTTGCGTACTTGAGAAGAGAGTTTCTTTCCAGCTATTTTAGCATGTCCCCATCAACTGCTTGGAGGAGCTTTGGTTCTAAGCCCTAATGCCCACATGCTGCCTGAGAGGACCCTTTTACTTCCCCCTGCTTGAACTGAAGCAGAGAGACACAATTCCTCATGATGGACTATGCAAATATAACACTTACCAGGGAGAGCTGCCAACTTCTGCATCGTCCCCATGTACAACTCTGCCTCCTATGTAGGACTCCAGCAGCTCCTTCTCACTTTTGTCCTGTACCTTTATCTTCTCAAATAAAGGACGGGTGCCGCAGTCTGAAAAACAGGCAATCTGGCTTTGTTACTTTACCTCATTCACAATGGAGAAATGTCTGCAGTCAGCAGGCTAAGCTGGAAGAGTCTAGGAAGGAAGTGCTTACTAGCTCCATGATCGTAGCTGGAAATTGACTTCTGAGCGTCCTTCAAGGAATTTAAGTATCTCCCCCTACTTTTGACATCAGTTGGCAAGCAGGTATTTCTGAGGAACAGTGACTGCCCTGCGGGAAGCAGCTGCAGCCTTTTTACAAACTGTGATGCTCTGTCTACAAACTGTGATGCTCTGTCTACAAACTGTGATGTGGTGTTCCTCAGGGTTGGTGTTGGGACCAGTGCTGTTTAAGGTCTTTGTCAGCGCCGTGGACAGTGGGATGGAGCACACTCTCAGCAAGTTTGCTGTTGATGCCAAGCTGTGTGGTGCAGTTGACACGCTGGAGGGAAGGGATGGCATCTGAATTTCAACAAGGCCAAGTGCAAGCTTGGCACATGGGTCAGGGCAATCCCAAGCACAAACACAGGCTGGGCAGAGAATGGATTGAGAGCAGCCCTGAGGGGAAGGATTTGGGCGTGTTGGTTGATGACAAGCTCAACGTGACCCAGCAGTGTGCACTTGCAGCCCAGAAAGCCAACTGTATCGTGGGCCGCATCAAAAGAAGCATGACCAGAGGTCAAGCAAGGTGACTGTCCTCCTCTGCTCTGGTGAGACCCCTCCTGGAGTGCTGCATCCAGCTCTGGGGCCCCCAATACAAGAAGGACATGGACCTGTTGGAGCGAGTCCAGAGGAGGGCCACGAAGATGCCCAGAGGACTGGAGCACCTCTCCAATGAGGACAGGCTGAGAGCCTGTCTTCCAACCTTCCCATGGCAGGGGGGTTGGAACTAGATGATCTTTAAGGTCCTTTCTAACCCAAGCCATTCTATGATTCTATTCTATGGTCTCGAGTTTTTGCTCACCTGCTTCACCTGAACCAAAAGTTTTGCCATCAAAGAAGGTTTTGAACTCTTGAGGAAGTGTAGTACGTCCTGATATTCCCTCCAACTGTTCATTCTCATCCTCTAGCGAGCTGTCTGAGAGAGACAGAAAGACAAACATGTTTCCATTATTTTCAGCAATGTAGATGTTCCTTTCTGCGCACAGTGGGTCTGATGAAGGAATGATGTTTTAAAACCACTGCTCTTTTAATGCTCCTTGTCCACCACCGTGAGTTTGCAGGGAGAGAACACCTGAGGCATGTAGTGGCTCTATACATGCATGGTAGGTTAGTACATGTGGTATTTGGACAAACAGGACTTGCACACCCATGGTGCGCATCCTTCCTCGTCTCTGCCTCCCAGGCTTCATCCTAGTAGCACGTACCGCTTTTGTTTGCCACTGCCTTACAAGTGTGCCTACCCAAACCAATGCAGGCTTCTCACCGCAGTAGTGCAGATCACAATATTCGAAGTTGGGTGGTTCATCTGTGACACACCAGACACCCTCATCATCTCCATCAGGATTCCGACAGTAATTCTCCAGCAGCTTCACCTCTGGGTCGATGTGTTTTCCGTGGAGCACCTCTTTGGCTTTCTCAGAGTTCCATGGCAGGCACTTAGCTCCAGACACAGTGACTGAGAGGGTCCCAGTGTAAAGCATGCCTTTCTCTTGTTCACAGGGCTCCATCGGCGCTGGTGGTGTGACCCGTGGTGTAAATTCAACTGTCGTCCTTTCTTGACCTGGAAAGATAGAAAGCTGGGATTTAAGCCATACCTTTGCACCCAGAAGCACTGTTAGCAAATAGCACCAGAGCCCCTTTACTAAAGCCCGGAGTTCCAGGGGGCATCCCATTATGTTTGGGAGCTCCTGCTGTGGTCCCATGCATGTGGTGGCCCTCTATGATATTGCAGTGTCAGAGGTGGTTCTGTCAGCAGGAGGTAAGGTGAACCTGGCACTGCTCATCACACTTCTCTTTGCCATTGAGATGCGAGGGACAGTATTGTATTCCTTTCTGGGGTATCTTTGGGAATCAACTCAAGGGATGGGTAAGCGCCTCGGGCATCATAATGCTGCTGTGTTTTCTCAAATGCCTTTTTCTCAAATGCGTAACTAGACCCAATTTGGGGGAGCCTTTACCATGATGTGCTACTAAAACAGCAAATGTAACTTTTGCCAATGTTTCACTGTCTAATGCTAAGAGAAAAATTTTCCTGCCAGACTTTCCACACTTTTTCTTGCAAGTGTCCTAAAGGCTGCAAGCTCTAAGCGTTTCCTGCGTGAGTGGGCACTAGATAATCTGTTCTGCAGTAGTTGCTTGGCCTCAGGCTGCCTTGTCCTTGTGCGCTGGGGGAATCCCCATGTGAAGAGAGACCCTCTGTTTGGCTGCTCACCCTGGGGCACAACAGCCACCGAGCACGTGGCATTCACCTGAATCGGTGAGGCTGCTTCTGTGTGAGATTGACTCGTCTTGAGGTGATTGCAAAGGAAGTGTACACAGAACCAAGGCTTTTCTAGTCCTGCTGTATCCACGCACATGTAAGTGTAACAGTGAGCTCCTGGAGGTTAGAAACTAACTAGTGAACAGAGATAGTGCAGATGCCTGATCTCCCCAGAGCAGAGCAGTATCTCTTTCCAGTTTGCCATATTGCAGACCATAGCAATGGTGATGTTTTTTAATACTTTGAAACACCCCTTGGTCAAAATGGTTGCTGACCTCTCTGGCTTTCACTTGTAAGAGCCGTTGCCTCTAGTCTCTGCTTTTGGAAGAGGAACTTCTGCTGTGAAGAAGGTTCTTTGCTCAGTTCTGAGATGGAGGCCAAGGCCCAGGGGAGACAGCTACGTATTGTGGAGAAGTGGGAAGGTGTAAGTGCAGGGGGATGGTTTTCCATCCTGTCAAGTGGAATGATGAGAGAAGGGTGTCTTCTCTTCCCTTGACACTGTGGGTATTAAACTGTACCCCTCCGTATGAGTGAACATTAAGGCAAGCAGTCAAGCACAAGCTGTCCTGGCTTTGTCCCAAAGGTGAGAATTCAGACAAAAATCCCAGTGTGACTCATTGCTGTCACTGATTAGAGGCAGCTGAGCCAGGATTTTGGGGTGCTCCTGACTGGCAAAACTGTAGTAGATTCCAGGGGACTTCTGACACTGGATTTCATTCAGGTCTAGATTAGTGCAGGCCAGAGAAAGCAGCACATTAGAGGAATTTAGCCAAGGTAGATGTATGAGCAACTTGATGACTTTTTGTCCTCAGCACCTTTACCCTTTAAGATGCAGCTCCTCTACTCCAGCTGACCTCTGCTCATGTAAGATCCCTCCCTCCTAACCCTCTCCCCTTCATGGGCACACTCGGTATCAGTCTCAGTGCAGCGCTCCCTGCCAGTGAAGGGCTCACTGGGGTGTAGTGCTGAGGCGTACCACACACTGGGATGGGACACTCCTCCCGTTCCACCGTTGGGTCTCGGGTGTAGCACCATGGGCCTTCTGGGTTGTTGTCTGGGTTCCTGCAGTAGTTCTCAATGAGGTTTGGATAAACGGTGGCATTAAATCTATGAGAAAAGGCTGGTTAGGCTAGGAAGGAAGGACACCCTGGAGAACCCTTTAGGGGTGTGCGGGAGATAAACTTACTTAGGTATATGCGGATATTTGCTTGTCCACACTTGACATTCAATCCCTGATTTGGTGTAGCTAATTGTCCCCTGATAGTTCTGGCCCAGACCAAGGGAGCAGTTACCTGTCAAAATCCCAACATGGCGTAAGGCAGGGCCAGCGGAAATGGATGTTGTGTTTTTCAAGCTCAGAGGTACCATCCCGCAACTCTCTTTAACTTTTGCTGCATGTACGAGCCTGCACAAGCACAGGCATTCTCTTTGCCGGGTGGGAAGAGCACACAGCTTAGCTCTCCCGGCCTCATCAGAGGGAGCTCGCCCTGAGGCTCCGCTTCGCTTTGGCTGTAGGTGCAGGTCAGAGCCCTTGGGACAGGCTGGGCCTGGGGACACCTGACTGTGTCGGCAGGAGAAGGATACCCACCCCATGCTGTTCCCATAGGGGAGTTTGGCTATTTGTGAAACGGTTAGTGGGGAAATAAAGAAGAAGAAAGGAATTTCAAACTCCCCTCTTGCTATTTTTCTTTGTAATCAGATGGCTTCACCAACTTTAGGGGGTTTTTGTTTGTTTGTTTGTTTGTTTTTTCCCTTACAAATTCTGCAGGAAGCAAGTTCCTGGCACTTACTGTATCTGGGAGATTGAGGTCAACATTAATTTCTTACCTTCTAGACAAGCATCCAGAACTATCCTGGACTTTCTCACGCCCTGACAAACTAGCAAAATAAGAAGAAAGAAACATATTATATGAAAGGAATCCAAATAAGCATCATAGTTTGAACCAGTTTATCATCTAGGGACAAAACACAAGTGATTTGTCCTGGAAAGTGAGCTCTTGTAAGAAGGTAGGGTGCCATCTCTCCCTGGTGGGACAGTGTATCCTAAGGGATAGCAGAGCACCTGCAGGACTTGAAGCAACTTACCTTGGTATTTTGACCAAAATGCCTCCTGTAAAAAAAAACAACAAAAAACACCATATTTAAGAGTAGAGACACAGAACATCAGACCTTGCTTAGCTGCTGCAATCCAAACCAGCAGGAGAATGCCTCATCACAACAAATGGAACAAACCAACCCGGCTTTCTTGATATCAATTACTATGGAGTCCAACAAATAAAAAAATCTGATATAAACCTCCATTCCCGGTCATCAGACTGAGGAATCGAGAGAACTGTTGTTTCTAAAAAGTCCAAAGGTGTTTACAACCTTCATCAGCCTGCAGAGGAAGCAGAGCCTGGGCTACAGTGCGGAGGTCCAAGGAGCTGAACCTAGACCTTCTAAGGCCAGGGATCACATGTAGGTATTGCTCAGCGATTTGGATCTGCATGTCTACTGCACAGCCCAAGAGCGATGGCTTTAGAAATACTCCGCAGAAGTTGTATCTTGCTGGCTTAGACTCCTAACTGT
This sequence comes from Podiceps cristatus, assembly GCA_000699545.1. NCBI lineage: Eukaryota > Metazoa > Chordata > Aves > Podicipediformes > Podicipedidae > Podiceps > Podiceps cristatus. Next base: position 10,257 of record KL265924.1, on the reverse strand, counting down.
ACATCTGTTTACCGATGTATTTTCGGGTGTGGAATTCAGGATGGATACTGGCCTCTTGGGCCTAGAAGCAAATCCCAAAGAGATGCAGAACAAATTTAACAAGAGTGAATGGGTCTGGAAGACGGGAAAAGGGACGGGCTGTGCCAAAGCTTCAGCTCAGAGGAGCTTGAGGCACCTGCGCCCAGTGCTTGGTTGCTAAGCCAGGTCTTCTGTGTGTGTCTGGGGCCGTGGCAGTTCAAACGTGTGTGGTACCATGCTCAGCTAGTGGAAGATCCAATTTGGGACTGATGGTTGAGGGAAGACTCTCTCCTTTTCACTTCATGTTTAAAATAGAGAGGGAAGGAAAAGAACCTGGGCTTTGAGCTGCATGGCCTGGAGTGGCTCCAGGAGGGAAACTCCCTGAGGAAGCCTGAGCTGTCCCCGGGCACGCAGGCATCACCCTCATCTTTGCATCACAGAATCGAGTCTTCTGACCCCAGCCCCTGGCTGCATGCGCAACCTGCTGGTCTCTCACTGCAGGGGTCAGCTGAGGTAATGTTTCTTGGGACCACCCGTGTCCCCTGTACATACCGTCTGAACGGTGGATTCAAGGGCTTCAAAAGCCTCCTCGTAACTGCACGTCTCCTCCAGGCACTCTCGTTCCAGGTTCCCTTTAAGCATCTCTTCCAGAAATCCCTTGTTGGCACGTCGTGGGCGCTTGAGCAGTGACAGTGCCTGCCCCTTTTCCAGGAAAACTACCAGATCAGAATACTGCCAGTCAAAGGGGTGCTCGCAGTGGAAGAGCCCCTTTGTCTCCCCTTGCAGTTTCCAAACATCACACACAGCTGACGTGATGATCCCACAGCCCAGCCTCCCCCAGGGCACCGTACAGAGAGGAGAGGCCCTGTCAGGACCTGTCAGTTCCACACCTGATGATCAGAGTGGCCTATCTATAATTCATCCATCGAGGCTGGCATCACTTAGGCAGCAGAAGTGATAGGAACCCTCTGCTTTCCTTGGCAAAACTGCTCTGCTCATTTGCAGCTAGGTAGATGCTAGATGCTGCTGCATCCCCCTGTGCAGGAGAGCCCTATGCTCACCCTGCTCTCGGCACCCTTTCACTCCCAGCTTCAAGCTCTCAGAAGTTCCTCCTGCCCTACCATGAAAACCTGCCACCAGCTTTACCCTCAGAAAGAACAAACCTGATCTTCATAGAATAATCTGGGCTGGAAGGGGCCTCCAAAACCCATCTAGTCCAACCCCCTGCCATCAGCAGGTCCATCTACAACTCTATCAGGTTGCTCAGAGCCACATCCAACCTGCCCTTGAATGTACCCAGCGATGGGGCTTCTACCACCTCTCTGGGCAACCTGTGCCAGTGCTTCACCACTCGCATTGTAAAGAATTTCTTCCTTACAGCTAGTCTGTATCTCCCCATTTTCTGTTAAAACCGTTCCCCCTTCTCCTGTCACTACAGGTCCTGCTAGAAAGTTTTTTCCCTGTCTCTCTTCTAGGCCCCCTTTAAGTACTGGAAGGCCACAATTAAATCTCCTCGGAGCCTTCTCTTCTCTTTCTTCCTTCCTTCTGTCACCCACTGGTACTACCTTTCTCCCTGTGCCATTGCATCTTACCTCCGGCATGGCCCAGTGTGAGATGCAGAAGGCTGGAGAAGAGCAGGCCCCTCAGCATGCTGCTTGTGTTGTGCGCCATGCTGTACAGCCCTGGCTGCGGGGGAAATGCAAAGGGAGCAGGATAAGCGGAGTCACAGCCCCGCTGGGTTAATATTGAACCAGAATGAAGAAACAGGACTCCAGAGGTCGTGGTGTGTCAGGGACAGTGGGACTGAGGCTCCTCTTTTCCCTCCTCTCTTGGCATCTCTCCCTCCCTTCAGGGCATCTTCATTTTCTTACTTAATTGGTGGAAGCCTAGCAAAATGTCTCTGGATCCCCACAGGACTAAGATTAGCATCCCATTTCATAACAAGGAAGATGCATGAGGAGTGAGAGAGAGGACAAGCTTGTCCCAGGGCACAGGGGGGAACTCGAGCTGGCACAGAGACTCACTCCTTTTCCCTCGCTGCCGCTCTGTTCCCCTGCGGCGCTTAGCACCATCACTGCCTCCCCACCACGCTGCCTCAGGTCCCTGCTGCTGACTCTTCGCAGGGGCTGCAGTCTAGTAGCCTTGCACTTTGAGAGCTCCTTAGTCACTCCCAGTCCTTCTTTTTTCAGCTGTAAGCACCCCCTCCTGCTTTTCCCCCCTAGAGTCCAGTTGTTTTTTCTCCCTGCAGTTACCAGCAAGCTCAGCCCCAGCTATTTTGTCACCAGAACACACAGTTTCAGTCTCCCCTTCTCCTTTGCCCATGCCAAGGAGCAGAAGGGGTGCCTGCGACAGCCTATGTGGAATTTAAATTTTCCTCCCAGCTAGGTCAGCAATGCCATTGGCAGTGCATACTTCCCACTGCATTGCAATTCCCAGCAGAGTGAATGAAGCAGCATGAAGTTTGGGCTCCCCCTTTTATTCCCACCCCAGCGGAACATACAAAAGTACATCCAAAAGGAAACAGAAGCTCTGACGAGCCAGGAGCTAGCATGCCCAAAAGCAGCCGGGAAAACAAGAGCTTCCAGGAAGAGGGAGGCAGGAATAGTCTGGACATCATGGCATCAGCTAATAAGTCAAGAACTGGGCTACCAGATGCCTACAGCAAGCAGCAAATTGGCACAGTGAGAAATCGGCAGAAAGCAAGGCAGGGTGGGGGTAGTCTCAGGGCCTGCCACAAGGCACGGAAGTGCTTTCTGCCAGCAGGGAACATGTTTTGTGCTGTGCCTCCGTGCCGCAGATACATCTGTACTGTTTATCTCCATGGAAGGAGTGCAAATATTAGCATTAGGGTGGCTGAGGAATGACTCTGTGGCCGCTGGTACAAAGAGCAGTTGCAGAGGTTCCCTCCCTCATCTAAGAGGATCCCCCGTTCTCACCCACACACCCCCCTGGACTTCGGAGAGACCCCTTCGGATGCCCAAGGTGGAGATGACCCGGGTGGAGGAACGTGTGTGCTCAGGATTAGGCACAACCCTGGAAACACCCCGTGGTACTTAGCAGGGGGAAGCAGCATTTAGGAGGAGCAGGGTCAGGAAGGAGGCGTCAGGGCACAAACAGGTTTTGGAAGAGTGGTGAAATCAGAGCTGCTGCCTGCCGTCCCACCGCGCTCAAGCAGCCCCATGGTCCCGGGAGCTCAGCTGGCGACCAGAGGGCCTTGCTCAGCTGAAGGGGGAGAAGAGGAGAGCAGCAACCACAGTTTCTTTCCTCTCTATATGATAATTTGGTTTTGGTCTCACACTGCAGGTGGGACAAGTGACCTCAGGCTGCTTTCACCGGGCATAATTGAGCAAGCCCAGAGGTGGGGAACGCAGGGAAGAGATATCACTGCAGGAAGGCTGCCACCTGCCCCCCAGCTGTAATGATGAGAGAGACATGCGATGCTGCTCTGTGTTATGGAGGTGTAGTGCACCTTCACTAAGGAACAAGAAAAGCACCCAGACTCTGTAGAGTATTGATTAAAATACTGTTTGTTGGGGATAACATGAGAAGGCAAGAGGGGATAGCACTAGATACCTCACGCCCCTTCAGATGCTGGGACCACCAAGTAGTACAGCATCAGCCCATGCCACGCTGCGCTGATAGTGTCTGTGCTGAGGTTCACCAGCGTTGTAGTCTTCAGGGTTTTCATGGGATTTTCTCAGAAGAACTCTAATGGTCATTTCTGCTGTCAGTCAAAAGGATATTCACTTAAGAATATGCTACTTCACTCTGAGATAAAGACAAGGACACAGTGGTGGCATCACCACCAGATGCCAAGTGGAAGCAACCTGTGGGCTCCCCAGTTAAGTTCCAGCGAGGCTTGTCCTGCAGCCAAGGGGCATGTGCAGCACTGGCCTGCGCCTTCTCATCTCAGCTTGTTACATGGAGCACCAGAGTATTTCACTTCATAAGGGCTTCCAGGATTTTCACTTTTTTTTTTTTTTTGTTTTTTCCATTCCTGCAACTTTCTCTGTCTCTTCTTTCTAATAAGCAGCAGCCTTTACACTGCAGCTTAAGTCAACATTGTTCTATTTATGCATAGCTTTTTACCATCTTCTTGTCTTTCCTTTAAAGGAAAGGTGTAAGCATCTTTTGTGGTATCATGCATTATATAGGATTAACTTTAAGCAACACTGGAATACAGCAGTTAAGCTTGGTTATCAGACAGGTATGAATATCCTCTAATACTTACCTATGTCATCTTCCTTTAATGTTACTTCTGTTCTGGTTCCTACATTAATTCTGTTGCTTAAGCATTTGTTTAAAAAAACCTTACTGAAACCAACCATTCTGTCACTGTCTGGCTACTTCTTTTCCAGTTGCCATTCTTTTTTCCCCTCTGTGAAACAGGACAAACCCACCTACCAGGGCCATTAAGTTGTTAACTGTAACTGCTGAAACCTTTCAGTTCAAAAGATTAAGTTTCAACTATTTCTTTACATTGGTTTTGCTTTATAATTGGAGATTTTTCACTACATCCTGAGACACGTTCCAGCCCCTTCTGCCGTCTTTCAACAATGTTAGTAATTAAAGATGCCAGCTCTTCACATTATTGCCTTTTCTTGTTCTGTAATGTGCTTCTAGGGCTCCTGTTTCTCCCATTCTTAGGGTTAACCTCTGCAGCAGGACAATGTGCATCAGCTGTCACCTCTCTAGACTTCTACCCCTTGAACATTTAATTCTTCCATCAGTTCACCATTCCGGTAAGCAACTTTTCATCATTTCATTTTCTTTCTGCCTTCACCCACCCCATGAGTGATGGATGCTTTTTTCTTTCTCAGGGTAAAAGAGAGTTCAGGTTCATACCTTTACCCTCTTAAAGTTTAAGTTACCCTCTTAAAGAAAGTTACGGCTTTCAACACAGCTGGGAGTCTTGATCTTTTTCCTTCTATGAGTTGACTCTTTAAGTGAAGAAAGCCTTTGGCAATTGTTTATTTCCTATGATGTAACTATTTTTCCAGCTTCCAGGGAGCAGAGTATAGAGGGTTTGGCCTTGGCCTGTTTTCTTGGGCTTTTGTCTGCTCTATGATGGATACAGTTTGCTGGTTCAATAGTTGGGATATTTCTGAACATTTTCCTGAGGTGAGTCACACAGTTTGATCACCAATTGTAACGCTTTGGGTACAGTTACAAAGGACGAGTCCCCCATGACCTCGCACAGGTGTTCCCTGTCCCTGCGGACGGGGGGAGCGGCTGTGCGGGGCGGACTTCAGCACCCAGAGAATCGTCCCCTTCCCTTGCAGCCTGCTGCCGCCTTTTCAAACACCTTGTAAACAGGTTCAAGCCAGTTTACAAGTTGGCCGAGGGTTGAATCCCAGCCATGGTGTGAGGTTTAAGCGCAACACTTAAGTTTACGCACACGCCTGATACCTGGTGAGGCCCGGCCGGCCTGCAGGACCCCAGCATCGGACAGACCTGTGCACTTGTCCCCCCGGAGCATGGCAGCAGCGCCCCGAAGCCCTGGTGAAGCCCGGAGACCTCTGTGCTTGCTGCCTGAAGGTGTAAGGGTCACAGGTGCGCAAGACCTCCAGTCAGCCAGGTGATCCACGCGTCTGCTGCCCCAAAACATAATGATTATCGGCGTTCTAACGCAGCATACTCTGTGACTGTTCCCCGTGCCAGCGTACGGGACCGGGCAAGCACCCATCCTTTTCCTTGCTATCCTTCCTCCAGTAAGGCGTTTCTCACCAGGATCCTGCCAGCTACAGCAAACGTAATGCACTGCTGCAAGTGTTTGTTACGGATCCCACTAAGAAAGACACCCACAATGTATTAATTGAAATACCATTTATTGGACATAACACAAGAAAAGGTATAGAATTAGATAATTCTACACTCCTTCAGATGCTGCAAACACCACGTTGTACAGCATCGGACAGATACCTAGTCAGGCCACGGCAT
>KL265923.1:15217-31577 GCA_000699545.1 Podiceps cristatus | reverse complement strand
TCTCTGGACACGCTCCAGCACCTCAGTGTCTATGGACAATGTCCACTATGCTCCGTGGAACTTTTATTCCTCCTCCTCAGTAACAATTACTGTGATTTTAAATATTACAGTAATATTTAATGCCCCCAGTAATGGTCTGTTGTGCTTCTTTACCAACACAGAGCAAAGAATTGGTCTCCAGCCTGAATTGCCCAGAGCTTAATTATGTATGACACACATTACTTCTTGTGCTAAACTGCTGCAGGGGGATGTTGTATATTGTTAAACAGCTGCTGGATCCTGCCCGAGAGGGAAATCTATTTATGGGTTGTATTTTGGGTTGTAAAGTTTGCGACTATGCTTAGGAAACAGCAAAGCTGTAGAACCGTGCTGAATTATTAAGAATGTTCAGTCACACAGAACAATAACCATAAAACAAGGGGTCAGACACTGGCTGGCCCTATGTGGGTGGTGTGCAGGGCCGGAAGGCGCGGGTCATCCTGAGTGCAAAGGCTGCTGCTGAGCAGCAATACCTAAACGGTCAGAGTCCATTAACAATTACCCTCTGGCCTGTGGAACTGGCTGGATCCAGACAGCTCAAAAAGAGCGTAACCCCACTGGAGAGACTGTACTGATGCAATGGGAAGTTCTGGGAGAGATTTCCTGACTCACTAAGGAATCTGGAACCTGGAAGTACAAATGTTAGTGAAAATGAAGACTTTTCTTCTTCAGGTACTTTAGAAAAAAAACTACTTCCTAATTCCTAGTGACATCTTAAGACCAAGGGGTTAGCAATGCGGTTGGCAAGGGCTGGGCTATTTCTATTTATCAAGTATCCTATTTGAATTCCCCTGCCGAGAACTGAATATTTAGGATTTCCATGGCAACATATTTCTGAACCCATATTACAGTCAGACTGACGCGTGTCAACTGATACAGGGATGCAGGAGGTAGTGGCTGAATTTATTCAAGCAATCACATTCTCTTTTCCAAGGCTAATGCACATGAATACTGAGTTAGCAAACTGAATTGACAGGGATTCCATCTCAATGAACATGTATAATGTTCCAGCCCGGGAGGGGAGCATTTAATTGATGAGTGGGATTATATTTACATAGCAATTATAACAAAGTCGAGGTTGACTTTCTGTGAAAGACTATTTGCTGTAATATCTTGCTGCTTGGTTGTCCAGGAAAGCTGTTCCTCTATGGGAAAGGGGAAAAAAACCCCTAAAAAACCAAACCCAAAACAAAAACAGAACAGATGCACTCAGCTTTTACATGTGCTTCATTTCATATTCTGCAAATACTCCCTTCATGAAGCCAACTCAGTAGTCACATCGTGGTTGCCTTAGATACATACATTAATTTACTCCATTATAACTTAGATACTGATTGTTTAACTGCACAAGTATTAATAATTATTCACTGCTATCCTCAAATGGCTGTTCGGTGGCTAATGTAAAATGAATAAGGGCTCATTTTAAATCCCATATAAGTCAATGGGCATCTTTCTCCTCATTTCATTCAGAGCTGGAATTAGCTATCCCCATTGCAGTGCCCCCAAATATGAATCTATTGTCCTCAAGACACCTTTGCCAGGTAAGGTAATGCTACTGACTCGTTTTCACAGATGGGAAGCTGAGGCCACAAAGGTTACCTCAGAATCATCTAGCAAATACACAGAGGCCCTGGCCCTCATCATCCCTTCAGTCTGGATTTCTTTCCATGGATGGAGGGATGTGGAGAGAGGAAAGGCGCATGCCTGAGTTTTGCTCCAACATAGAGTTGGATTCAGGGGGAGGGAAGCAGCTGGACCTCAAAGCTAAGAGGCAATTTCACATCTTGTAGTTCTGTGTAGTCAAAGAGACCAACAGCTGTGTTCAGATGCCTTCTTATGGGGCCTAGCATGGAGCTGAGTTCTACTGATGGCTCTGGAAAGAAGAGGGTGGTGAGGATCTCAAACCATCTATCATCTATGGCACGGCAAGGAGAAATATGCAGGACAGCTGTGTTGAGTGATCTGAATAGCTCTAGACACTGAGAAGCAGGAAGAGCTGTACTCAGAAGCCTGACACAAATGCCACACTCACCTTTCTTCCTTGACTCATACAGGGAGCCAGGTCCTGGCATCCTTGAAATCCCAAATGGTCAGAAGTGATCCTTCTGTTGAACTTTGACAACAGAGAGTGTGTTTTCCGTCCATCTTTGTTACTGGACTAGAATATCCCTAAGTGGCTTACCTAAGGATATACTGTGCTAGAGACAGGGAAATAAACTTAGATCTCTTGAGTATTTTACCACAAAAAGAGGTTTTTTCTCTTAATCTAAGCTTTCACTGCTCTCAGTCTCATTGCCATGGAAATTGTCTCCATAGCTGGTATCAGAATTGCCTTGTTGACATCATTAGTAAAGCATATAATAGATAGCTGAACTGCTCTGATATTTATCTCTAGGTCAAGAGCTATTGAGACTCCAGAGGCAAATTAGAAAAAAGCATAGGCTCTTTATTAGTAGAACTTAATTTAACTGTATTTAAACTTCATTAAGGAGTAAGAAAAAATGACCTTTCTTAATGCACTCTTTCTTTATAAAGTATGAAATAAGGATATTAGATTAGTTTGATCCTGGTTCTTATTATGCACACACAGTAGATGAGAATGTAAAAATTCCCTCATTCAGTTGGGTACTCTTGGATGTCAAATCAAAGACCAGGTGCTCCACAAGCCCATTTCCTTTCTTCAGTGTTTTATGTTTCCTAGCCCTGTAATTCCCCTCAGGAAACCAGAAGAAATCTTAATTTCTTACCCCTCTTCCCCCACCCCCATTAAAGTAACAGCTCTGGTCATTTAAACAATCAAGCACATGTTCTTACACTGTCTGCACCTCATGCTGTCCATAAATGGTGATGTGGTAAGAAAAACTATGGAGGAAAGGAAAGGAAATGACATTAACCTTTTCCATCTGATAAATAAGGGCTCTATTCAGCTGCAATAATCCACATCCTTCCCTAGAGGTCCAGTTAATGTAATACCTAAGGGCTCAGTTCATTTAAAATTATTTCCACACTGGCCAGCTGATTTCTTGGTGAATTATTCAGTCCTTAGACTGAAATGTTCTCCCTGTGCAATAGCACGTGCGAAAGGGCTCGCGCCCTTCTGTAGCTCAAATAGTCTGAACGTCCTCTCCGAGGTGCCGGAGCGGCTGTGACATCCACGTGGTTTATCTGTGCCCGCGAAGTTAACGGGAACTTTTCTGCTGATTTTCATGGGACCACCAGTCTGTAGGCACTGGAGATAGCGTACCTTGTCCCATTTGCTGCTCTTCTCTGCAGGGGACTTCTCACCTCCCTGTCAAACTTTAAGCACCTGCAGTTTATAGGTAGTAAAAAACCAGAGTTTGAACTTTGAATGGGTGGGAATTTAGAGCAGCGGACTCGGTCAGTTCAAAATAGGCAGCCTGGACTATGCATGTTGTCGCTGGGGTTTGAGGTAACGGATGTGGATCAGTGACCACTGCGAGGCTGCGGGAGCGATTCACACTCCCAAAGGCTAAAAGCTGGGAATTGAAATGTGGGGTTTTTTCTCGTTCCCCCTTTGCAATGTATAGATGGCTCCAGTGTGATTGGTACCTGCTCAGCTCTACCTGCCCAAGAATCTCGCAAAGACAGAGGACTGATTGCAGGCATTGAGGCAGGTGCTTTCAAAGTGGGAGAGGGGAGCAGGGCATACAGAATCCAATTGCAAATCAATGGGAAACACTAGTCCAACAGCAGTTGCAAGATGTGAAAATCCCAGATTTGTATTAGCTGCATTGATCCATAATCTATTGAAAGCCATGGGAATCTTGTCATTGGCACCAAGACATTTTGGATGGAGTTATGACAATACAATAACACTACAATATGAGACAAGTTCCTTTTTTTTTTTTTTTTTTTAAAGGGAGTGTAACTAATTGAGTATAACGAACCAAAGTTGTATGCAATTTTGCAACCTTTGTGATGCTGTAATAACCTGTGCTCTGAGGGTTCATTATTAGACTGTCTTGAAACTTGCTAGTTAAACAGGAAAAACAAGAAATCTGACCTCACTCTAGTACTTAATTGAAGTGCATTTATTGACTGATTTTAAGCTCCCATAGCAACTCTGTTTGCTAAGAACGACGGGCCAGCTCTTGTCTTATACGGACCTGGGGTGGACACAGCCTGGCCACACCAACATGTCACGCTCCAGGTCTGCATCACAGGGTTGGCCTGGGAGGGAGCAGGAACCTCCAGCTGGAGGTTGGCACCTTCTCCCTTGTTGCAACGCTGCTCAGCTTCTCCAGGAGCCCACAGGCCAGCCCGCGGGGCGTCGATGGGCAGAGGTAAAGCAGGACTGTTGTACTGGGCTCGGTTTAGTTCCTGGCTCTTTGGTGTTGGGGCAGGTAACAGGGGTCAGTGGAGAGAACAAACACCTTTGGATCTACCCTGCCTCCTTAAGGATGCTGCAAGGTGCAAATCTTTAGAAGAATCTGGATCTCCAGCCTCATGATGCGGAGGAGGGAGGACAGAAGGCTGTTATATATCAGTGCCAAAGCGACTGCAGCTGGGTCTCTCTGCTAATAAATTTACCTTTGATACTGTAATGCTGAGACTGGCACACACTTAATGCTAATACATTTTTATCCCCATCCCATCTGTATTAGAAATTAAGGCAGAAACATGAAGACCGTTACCATGCCGTAACCTTAAGAGCAGTTTCTCACTCCGCAGGCACTGGTGCGTTCAGCCATGATTCATTATCACTGAACTCTGGTGCTGGCCTTGGCCAGTTTTGTCTGGATTCAGTTAACTTGTTCCACTGGCAGGGAAGATTTCTGAGCATTCGTGTTATCTCGCTGGAAATCTTAAGTAGGGAGCTGAACATGATTGAGAACAGTTGCCTGATAGAAGGGACAGAAAGAAAATGCATTCTGCGGGAGACTAGGGAGGAATGGAAGTCGGTCCTGGAGCAGACGGTCATGGCCCTTCCCTGAGGTAAGAGGAAAAGCTGAGCTAGCAAGAGGTGGAACTGGACATTATCGTATATGATGTCATACTGACTTTGTGTGATACTCATTGAATTCACCTCTAATCTAGTTCACCGTAATGCTCAGTTAAAGTGTCTGTTTTTTTCCAAAAGTTTTGGAACACTTACGGCTTTGCGGAGCTGTTGCTTATCAGCATACGGAATACTGTAATGCCAGCCATAGTGATGAAGGTAAATGAAGTCTCTGAAACTTCATTGTTATAAACCAGCTGCAAATCTGACCCAGAGGAGATATGGATTCTATTCAAGGAGTCTGTGATGCAAATTTATGCAGATGACTGTCATTAGTCTACTGTATGTTTGGTTGAAGCAGCAGGGTAAGGAAGAGACAGCTACTCTGCAGAGAACAGGCCATAGAAATCGCAGATTTGTGCCCAAACTGCCATCTTAGGAAAAGTGTTAGAGCGCAAAAGAGATGTGCCTCTCAATTCTTTTGATAGATTGCAGGAAAGTGGGAGTCTAGAAGCTATTTCATCACCAGCCACCAACCTCTTGGCCTCTTTCTTGGCATTTATTAGCAAATAGTTCTGCCCAGGAATCCCCAGAAGCCTGACTTCGTGGCCAGGTGGGCCGAGACACGGACAGCCGTGGTGCACAGAAGTAGGAGCAGGCAGAGCTGATTTGACACAGCCCTAATTTGAAGACCCTGTTGACAGGCTCGGGGTAAATCCCTGTCTGCATCTTGTGTGTAACACTCTGTAATGGGCTGAGTTAAAAACCTTTGTAGTAGCAGGAGTTTCCAGGAAGGTATTTTGTGTAGGTGAGCCAGAACACCCGGGAAGGCCTGGGAAGCACACAACTGATAGTATTGCTCCGTACTGCGCACGCCTCTTTTTACTCTGACCTCATTTCTGTGGCCAGGGTGGCCTGCTAAACGTCTCTCCCAGCTCTCTGGGATTACTATCACATTTCAGGTGGCAGTGACAGAAGGTGAGCTGGTCTCTATGCAACCAAGTGAGAGGATGGAGTAGAACAGGAGTTGAAAATAACCTGCTTTCTGCTGCGAGGTTAGCAGCAGCAGAGGGTTCTGGGGGGAAAATGAGGACTTCAGACATCTACTGGTGACTTTTATTATACGTAGTGGTGGTGGTGAGATATGAAGATAAAATCCAAGGCCCAAAGATATTTGTGCTGCATGTAAAAAGCCCTTTCCGCTTTTACAAAAATGTTCTTGTCCAGGCAGACTTAAAGGGGCTATAATTATCTGCTGGATATCAGAGAAATGGGCAAGGTTTGGGGTCAAATTAGTTCCTGGTGTAAATCCTCTGGTTGCTTCATACTTATTGCAAAGTAGACCTTGAGCCTTTTTGAGAAAAAAAAAAAAAACGGAAAACTGCTGGGCTCCCAACTGTAGCATATTTCTCGTCAGTTCTAATGTGCTGAAAGGATGGGATTTTCTGTGAACTTTTCCCAAACAGTCTTGCATTTTTTTCTCTCTTTGAGAGGGGGAGGAGTTGTGCCTAAAAAAACAAACCCAACCTGTCGTTCTCAGCTCTGCCAACCTGTCAGTCCAGCCATGCAAGAGAGAAGGAGAGAGACAGAGAAAAAGAAAGGAGGGAGTGAAGCAGAGATTCTTTCAGATCTCAGCAGACATTAAGGTAAAGCCCATTTCGCATTTCCTTAATCATGCTTGTCTCTGTGTGTGTACATGTAAACAGAAATTCTGTTACCTTAGAGACTTTTAAAATAACTACACAACCTGTATGGGAATAAACAGTTTATCTTGTTCAACTGGAAGTGTGTTTTGCATGTAACCTGGCAGCTTGTTAGTTGTTGTTTGGAAACACAGTTTCTGTCTCTGAAATTCAGAAGGAGAGTTTGTGTTCATTTGAATATTAAAAAGAGGCAGAGCTTTAGTGCTTGTGTGAATACATGTTTGGGAAGGATATTAAGCTGTGTAGTTTCAGGGCTGAAGCCAGCCTCTAATTACTGAAGATCAGAACTTGTTAGAGGAGGGAAATTCTTCCAAAGCTGCCTATTGCAGGGCTCTTACACCTTCTCTTGGAGCATTTGGTATTAGCCACTGGTGGAGACAGGATACGAGACTAGACAGACTGTGGGCCTGATCCAGTTTGGCAGTTCCTCCATTCCTGTCTGTCCATTTCTGGTGGGACTTATCCAACTTGTCATTACCAGAGAAGGAACAAAGTTAAGGTGCAGCAAAACTGCCCGCATGAATTCTTGAGTTAGGAGGGCAGACCAGCAGAGGCACTTTCAGCTCATACCAGAGGAAATTGAAGGTTACAGACTGTGAGAAATGTTGGCTGAAATGAGCATGAGTCAGAAGAATCAGGCTGCCCTAGAGCTTGCCTTATGAGTCTGGTCTGGGCAACCAGTTTGTTGGAAAGATTGTAGTAGAGGGGGCTTAGTAGTGAAGGCCTGAAATACAAGAATGGGCACAATTTTGTTAGATCTGAGTGTCTGCAAGTGAGGGCCTGGGTGAATGTGTACTTGTGCACAAACATATTTGTGTAAGGAGTCTGCCAAGAGATTCTGACCCCTAGTATGCCATGAAAATCCGCAAACAAAGGTAAAAAAGGAAGAATTATGTTCATCCACCTCAAACGTACCCCTATTTCTATATTTCTAAATCCTGGATGAACATTTTAAACTGTACTGAAAACTCCATAATATCTTTCTAAGTAGGTTGAGGTTCTGGGAAGGTTATATAGAAGGCAAACTGGTGGGCAGGATTTCCTCTCCTATTTAGAGTTTTCACTCCTACTGCCAAGGTGTGCCTGCTGAAGAAAACCTGTCTGGTAATGATAACCCGACAGACCAAACAAGTTGAAGGATGGCAGAGAAAGACAGTACAATTGTCATTTTACCCTCTGCATGGGTTGCAATGCCCTTGCCAGGGGTTTGCTCACATGATACCGGTTTCTGTGTTTTCCTTGTTGTTAAACATACTCAAATACTTGGCGCCTGTGCCATAGTTTTGGATTGAAGCTCTCCTCCCATGGCAGTGGCCACGGCAGAGCTGTGAACCTGGGAAGAAGACAGAGGGGATCCAGATTAGGGATGGGTGGTCTGTGAGGTGGTCTGTCTGTAGAGTCTTCCTATTAAAAAGTTTGCAATGTCCTTGCATTACATCACTTCCCTTTCTTCTGGTAGTGTGGTCGACTGGGAACTTTGAGCTGGTGTTTCTTATTACCCCTGACTCATTCCCCGTGGGGATGGTGAGACAGAGTGAGACTATAAGCATTTAATACACAAAAGAAATTCTTTTATAGATAGTGTTTTTTACAGCATTATTATAAGCTTTCCTGCCAGAGCCAGAAGGAGAGGGAAATGCTTTTTGAAGTGACCATAGGAGATAGAGAAAAGGAAGTGAATGCTTCAGTTTTGGTGGGGATAAACATTGCTACTGCTAGTTACAGTAACAGAAATTAGTCACTGAAAGAAGGAAAGGAGGAAAATTACTTAGCTTTCATGATCTGTAAAGACTTCACTAACTACCCTCACAGCACTTTTGCATTCTCTTCTCTTCTCTTCTCTTCTCTTCTCTTCTCTTCTCTTCTCTTCTCTTCTCTTCTCTTCTCTTCTCTTTGTTTACGTGATTTAAAGCAATGCAAAGAAGGCTTGGGGCATCTACATGACACATTCTACAATGCTGACGGGCATTTTTGAAATGGGGACAAACATTCTGATGCACTTGTTTCATTATTGCTTTCGAAAGAGAGTGAATGTACTGATGTAACAAGATTGGTGCTACTAAGTCAGCCAAGCTCCCTGGAGATCAGAAAATTGATCCATGTACTGTCAAACGCTAGATTATAGTACATGCTGATAAATGGTTTAGCACTGCTTAGCAAATGTCAGTTGATCAATGAGAATTAACCAGCTGCAAACTGGCCTAATTCAGACAATGTCCAGGCAATCCATATTTTAGAGGGGGTTCATTAGTGTAGCTGTAACAACTCAGGACTGCAACGGAAGGGAAGAAATGTCAGAAATACAAGTCAAGCCTTACCAAGATTTCTAGATCTGTTACTGTGGAGGCAGGAAGAGCAGGGACTGATGTATCAGTCATTTGTTCTGGAAACTGTTTCTAAAGAAACAAACTTTCGCAAAGGAAGTGTTACCAGACAGAAAGGTTGAAATCTGAAAAACCCTTCTGCCAGAAGAGGTTCTGAATAGTTCTTGGAAAGATAGGTGGAAAACACTTCATACTGAGAAAGTTTCTGCCTTTCAACGGGACACTGCTAATTCACCTCGCTCAGTATTCTCTGTTGTGACTGAGGTTCTCTAGATTGGCTGATGCCTTGCCCTTCTTTCTTTTATCAGTTACCTTTCTTGCCCAATGTTCTCACCATGAGCTTTTGGTGAGAATGGTAACAAAACATCTGTTTCCAGTAACCTGTTGTGCAATTAAAATGCCATATGATAAATACAAACAAGCCAAACAAACAAAACCAACCTCAGCTTTCTTTTCTGCTTGCTTTTTAAATTGGGATAAGAGCTTGATTTGATTGTTCATCTTTTCATCTTGTATTGTAAAAGCAGACTGGCTGTCCATCCTGTCTGGCAGGAAGCAATGCTGTAACCCAAGAAGCCATTGTGCTGCTTTTCACAAGGAACTGTTCATTTTTTTGTAGTTTGCAGTCATGATAGTAGCACTAGTTCCACTTTTTAAAGCAGTTAAATTCGTGTTTTGAGAGTGTAGACAGGGGAGAATATGCTTCAACTACTCAAATGTTATTTGTGGTAATGCGCTGGATTGGAGAATTGGAGGAGTGGAGAGTGTTTCAGTCCTTAATTTCCTGTGGAAAGATTCAGCTGAGGAAGTGTTGTATTTTTGGGTTCTCTTTGCTGTCAACGTGTTAAAAGAGAGTAGGTCAATACTAGCCTGAGAAGATCTAAGAATTGACATTTGATAAAAATCAACAGTCTAGGAAACAAACTGAATAGAGGCAGTTTCAGTGAACGACCATTTTTCAGACAAGTTTCCCTGCACCCCAGAGGAAAACCAAGACAAGGATTCACTAGACAATGTAAAATGAAAACTCATCTGGATAAAAGAGTAAAACTAGCTGGAAATTTTCCATGTACAAGAACTAAAGGCATCTCCATTCCTGAGGTGACTTCGAACACAAAGGATTGCCAATTCTTTTTAAAATGTTATCTCTCAGACTGTATTTAAATTGGCACCTAATTTTGTGTACATCATTGTCAAGGCATTGAGTCTGCGTTGCAGTACCGGCATCACCTCGTCGTTTCTTTGCAAGCCTGCATTGATCAGTGATCAGACCTGAACTAACTTTACCGACCTGATTTCTGACATGGCCAGGTGGCCCATTTTGCTATTCAAGAAATGCTGATCCTTAGCAGCCATGGGAGAACGTGCACATTTTCTGACCAGCATTCTCCCACTCAAAGATTGCTCAAATGAAGACAAATCTGACCAACTGAGATGCTCACTTAATAGGTATAAAAGTAGATGCCATAAAACACAGCCTACTTTCCCCCTGAAATCTCAATGGGGAAATTCAAACATTTCCATTCCCGCTCATAAGCTTTACCCAGCTGTTTGACTATTAATGAAAATCGTTTTAGTTTTCCAAAAGTGAGTGAGAACTCTTTCCAGGAGTGGCCTGTGTTGAGATACCTAGTGTAGTCTTGTTTTGGAGAGACTAAGAATATTAGTATTTTCATGGCATTTTGTTGCCACAGCTAGCTGTTCCCCAAAGAGATGAGGCAATTCATGCCTCATGCAAAAAAACAAGTAACCTCAAATAACTTCTATAAGTTTCTGTTATTCGGGTCTCAGAAAGATTTGATTTAGACTTTTTCAGTGGAATAAATAATTAGTGCTTTGCTTTATCTGCTTGAGTTTGTTCAAATCGAGTTAAACGATTGGTGCGGCAGAGTTTTGGATTGAGGTGCAGTTGCCCCGGTAACAATCGAGAGTGAAATCAGAACCTTTTGAACAGCCAGTGGAATGTGGTTCTACTTGGATGACAATAGGTCAAAGCATTTTAATGGGTAGAAACGTAATCCAGTACAATAGGATTTATTGCCACTATGTCATCAAATTGACACTATTCCTGCAAATTCTTTAGCTTGTGACAGACTTCAACTGAAATCTGTTTAGTGGAAAAACTTGTAAAATGCCATTAATCATTTTGTTTTCCAAATCAACCAAAGAGCCTGCGTGTCTCAGGGGGTTAGAAAGAATATCTTCCAAGTGAGTGAAATTCAACCTCTCTGCACAAAGCCCTAATGAATGGCTGTTCTGGACACAGTAAACGGTTCTAAGAGCTAAAGGCTCATTTCTGCAGGGTGCTGAGTACTCTGGTCCAAGTCTATTGGAGAACTTCCGCACTTGCTTAACTTTACACTAACAAAATAGTTTCCAGTGATTTCTAGGATGGTTATTCATGCTCTTAAACCTGATTGTATTTGCTGACAGACAGGACCTTGCAGGATTAAGTCCTAAACCGACACTGGAAGAAAAGATTCCCTGTTCAGTATGGCAAGGGCATGGGGCAATATTTCATCCCTTCTGCTGACATTTTTCCAACTTCTGCAATAACGATTCATTTATTCTGAAAGATCCAAGAGTGCTGTCTAAACTAATAAAATGCAACCACAGCTAGGAGCAACAATGCATAAGATCAGGACAGGAGAGTATGTTGCCTGCAGCTTGAAGGAATTGTCAGTTAGGGTGCCGAAGTCTGCCCTTCTACCCTGAAGCCCAAAGCGTGAAAGGCTTGGTTTGGCATCCTTCGGGATGTCAGTAGGGGTGCCACATGTAGGTGTCTAGAGCCACGTGTAGGTGTCTAGAGCCGTCTATTTTGGTGACAAGATGGCTGAAATGGCCCTTAACATTCATTGTAGGTGGGTACCCATTGAACCTTCTACCAATTTTCCTTTCAAATAGATGGATGTCATTCTCATTCATTTTCCTTTAATATGAAAAGCAGATTCTCCTCCATCATGTCTGGTACCGTGCATATCCTTTCATTGTCATGAGGCTTTTGCAACAATAAAACTTCAGGCTAGTAAGTATTCCCCTCTTTGGAATTATTATGCACTTATGAAGAACAATTCAGCCAGACAATGACACAACCTGTTTCTTGTCTTCCTCAATGGGAAATGGGCTTTGAGTTTTGTGAGGATGTTCATAAACAGCCAAGGGTGTGTAAGGCGAAGAATGACCTCAAAGCTGAGTTTTACACAGGAGAACAAAGAGATCTCAAGTCCTGATTTGAAAAACACACGAAGACCAAATCAATGGCATAATATCATAATTATCAACACGCGTCATGATGTTGCTGGAATCCACTCGCTGCTTCTGCCTTTAAACACAAGTAAACACAAGCTCCTCTCCTAATTGCTATGCAGCTGTCAGGCTTCATAAATGATGTTTGTGCTGGCAGTAGCTGGGAGATAACTTCATCTATCTAGCATTCGTATGGAGTAGAGATTCATCCTTGCTTCTTTCCGCGGGATGTTTTGTGACATTGTTTTCAGATTGCTTTCCCTTTGTTACAGTACTTGTGGCTTCCTTCCAGAAACTTTTCGGTTACTTTTTAGTCTCCTTAATCTGTACTTTCTCTCCTGAGCGTAATCAGCCTTGCAGTTGCTCCCAGCCTAAGACACCCAAGTGGTGTGGCTTGCTTTTTCTGTGGGAAACACCACTTTATGTTTTTCACAGACTTCATTCCCTGAAGACCTTTTCATTATGAAGTGAATACAGCTTAGCACTATACAAAATGTTCCTGAGGAAGAATGCCACCAATCCAAGCTCATGTGATTCAGGGTTTGTCAGGCCTTGATAGCGATTTGAGGTTTAATTAATTACCTACGGATTTGCGTGACTTCTGAGTGACTCTGGCTTCGTGGCAGGAGAAAGTGATGCTTTTACTCAGTTTTACTCAGTGGAAACATGAATAAAAACAAACCAGGGAGAATATAGGATAAAGCATCTCCCACTTAGGCTGGGTATATCAATCTTGAATTTAATTTTGTTGACCAATTTATCTATCTCCCAGCTAATTTGGAGTGGAACAGGGGACAGTGAAAGTAAATTTCAAACCAGAGACTGAAATTCAGTTTAGGCATGCTGCTGCCTCTGATGACAGCACCCCTGTAAAGTTAACGTGTAATAAATGTGAGAGGCATTTGTTTCGCAGGTCCATAGCACCTGTGAAGAAAAACAGAGAAGTTGTTTCTCAAAACAATGTTTGGGAATTGCTTTGGCAATAAAATCAACTCTACTGTAGTTTAGATATCTTTTTTTCATGAGTGTTGACATTTGTAATGCAACATTTTTATGTGATGTATTTTTGTTAACATCGTCTTGATAAGATCTGCTCCCTTGTTCACAGTGTTTGCCTTTGAGAAGTAAAACAGGAAAAACACACGGCTCACTGAACAGGTTCATGGCAAATATCTTGAAATGAGCTGAACCTCCCATAAGTAGCTCATTCAGTCAGTAGTGCTGCTGAGTGAAAATCCTCCATGCAAAGGGCAACCATAGAGGCACAGATCATGGGCAGGGAGGGAAGCATAGTCTGCCTTTATGCAAATCACTGGAAGACAAAAATCCTATTAAAAAGAAACCTAAATTCACTTTTTTTTAAAAAAAAAAAAAAAAAATGAAGGCAACATATATATGGTGTTTGGTGGTTTTTTGGTTTTTGTTTTTGTTTTTTTTTTTTTTTAAATAAGCAGTGCCATCTTTGGAAACAGTTTGATATTTTGAGCAAAATATAATGTATTAACTTTCACTGAGAGAGCTGGGGGATTTGCTGATTGAATAAATTCATCATGATGGGATTAAGAAACCAGT
This sequence comes from Podiceps cristatus, assembly GCA_000699545.1. Taxonomy (NCBI): domain Eukaryota; kingdom Metazoa; phylum Chordata; class Aves; order Podicipediformes; family Podicipedidae; genus Podiceps; species Podiceps cristatus. Next base: position 17,733 of record KL265923.1, on the reverse strand, counting down.
TTGTTGCATTCCTCCAGTGGTTTGTTGTAAAGCCATCAACAAGTATTTTACCTGTCTGGCTCCAGTCTCAGGAAGATTTGAAGCAGACTTACGTTCATTCTTATGATGTGCTTATAGTTGAACATACACATGAATGTTTTTCTTAGCTTTAAACCCAATACCTTAGCTTTTAGGTTGTCCCTATCCCACATGCCTGGCTTGGGATTCCTCTCAAGCTCTACAGGAGCTGAAGAAATAGGTTGCTTATGATTGAAGGGTCCATTCCTCAGGGAGCCCATGGAAGAAGTCATTGGGATTTACTGACAAACCAGTTTGGCAAGTGCAGGTTTGAAATATAGTGGTTGAAACATGGGTGCAAAAATAAAGACGAAAATATTTAGGAAATTACTGTAAAAATAGTAGTAGTAGTCTATACAAATCAAATAAAGCATAGAACAAGGTCATGATTTAAGGTTTTAACCATCATGAAAAGTATCTTTTTAAACTGTGTGAGGCGGATTGTGAAAGCCATTTTCAGTGCCTGTTGCAATATATGCCACATGCGTGTTGCGGAAAGCGAGAACTCAGCAAGGAAATCCAGCTATCTTCACTCCACAACCTTTGAGGACTCAGAATGTGCCCAAAAGACAACTCTGAGAAGCTGGACAGTGAGAAGACATGAAAAAGAGGAGGATTAGATCTGAGAAATGCTGATACAGAGATGATAGATTAATCCAAAAGACTGGGATATTGATATGGATAATGACTCATCAGGGTGTCGCAGTTAGTATTGGTGCAAATATGGAAAAGGATCTTATAGAATTAAGCACTGAATCTGTCAGCTGCACGTGGTTTTGGATAGGGTTGAGAGGAGAAACTCTGTACATGGAGTCATAAATTATGAACAAAGTTTGCCTTGTTAAATATTTGATTTGGACCACCATTAAAGTGTGGGCACTGGCATAAATGAAACTCAATTCTGATTCGGGATGAATGTTCCCACCTTTCAAGGAATGAGTGACTTATCTAATGTTCTAAAGGTAGGGAAGAAGAGACAAGATTTAAAAGGAGATTCTCCCTATCTTTGTATTTCTTTGTCCAGAAACTCACTCAGGTGATCAGGAATAAGCTGTGGGACAGCTTCAAGAGACCGAAAAGGAAGTTATGCAACCCGCACACTGAGGTCAAAATAAAATTCTTTTAAATGTACAGTCCAGACACACACACACACATGATTTTCCGCTTCCACATTATTTTAATTATCTGACTTGCAAAACACTAACATCCTGTAAATTAGACCGCTGAACTTGGGAAGAGAATGACAGTTGAAAACAAGAGTAGCCAACACCATGCTGAGAGTAAGTTCTGAAAAAAACAACTACTGAGTTTCAGAGTAACCTGCCTTTCCAGATCACATGCAGCCGTGCTGAGACAGAGGCTCATGAGGATGTATACCCAGAAGTTCAGCCATCTGCTCTACAAGGTGTTGAAAGTCATCTCTGAAAGAAGCATCCCGTTCTCAATTTCCTATAGACCTCAGTGGAGTTAAGTAACAATATGGAAAGTCAACATTTTGCCAAAGTCAGTGAACCAAAGAAAATGAAGGTTTTAAAAAAGCCCTTGTTCCTTAGAAAGTATTGCTGTACTTCCAGCAAGCCAAGCAACGATGGATACTGCCTGTGGTGATACTAAGAAACCCAACAGCTAGATCTGATCCAAAACAAGAAATCAAAGACAACCCCTTTGCTGTCTTCAGTAGGATCTGGATCAGGCCTCTGATTCCTGAAACCATTTAATATATTTCACAGGCTTTTAAAAAGTGGTGAAATATATATAGCCTGAGAAATGTGAAAGCGTGTTTTGGTTTGGATGAAGAACCTGAAACTTGGGATGCCATGTAGGACTATGGGCCTTGGCTGAGCAGCTCCACTCATAAGAGCCACATGATACCCTCTACAAGACTGGAGAGAAAATCAGATGTAGTCATGTCAGGGGTGGATTTCTGCTGTATCCGTACTCACAACTGACAGAGGAGTCATATAGCACTGCTCAGAAAAGCAAAAGCAAATAGTCATTCTTGACCCTAGTAATGATTGATAAATTGATTTCTTGAAGCACAGGATTTGATTGCCTGCTTTATCTGACTACGTGTGTTAATGTCAGTCACAGAATTTTCTGCTGCTTTTCCTAAAAAAAAAAAAAAAAGCACTGATACATTGTTTGACTTGATCCTTAGCTAATACTTATCTCAACTTTTTTTGATTTGGGAATCAGTCTGGAAAGCCTGAGACAGCAAGGGTTTTTTTTGTGGTATTTCCTAAAAAATTAGGTCATAGTGGATGTTATTAAATTTTTTTTACATGTTTTATTTTTCCTTCTCCCTTTCATTTCTTAAAGAAGTACTGTAAAATGATGTTTTCACTGCTAGACCCTACTTTAGCTTTGAAAGTGTAAAGGTTTTGGTGATCTAATTGGCATTTGAGAACTTTTATTAGGTGGGATGAGACAGCTTCTGGGTATTATAATGTAATTCCTGC